>JAPMOQ010031357.1:1172193-1190572 GCA_026543055.1 Argiope trifasciata
TTTTATTTGCACCAGAAATTGTGAAAAAGTTTATTTATTTATATTCAAATTATGTTTCATTTAGGAAATATTTGATATTATTGAAAATGGTATCGTAACAAAAATATCAATAAAATCAGTTCAATAAAAAACAAAAGACAGTAACAGTTCATTATTATTACCCTACAGCGGTAAGTTCATAAACCAGTGAGCAACTTTCGGTCACAAGTGTACACTTTTGTCTAGCGGTTATGTTACACGATTATGAACCCCAATGTTGTAAGTTCGAAATTAAAGAATGCTCATTGGTAGCTCTGGTTCTAAACTAACAAACACAATATTCATGGCGCCACTACCAGTAGCAAAAGTCCCCATAACGCTTGGCGCGATTAAAACGTTCGTCGCCCGACAAAAACATTTGATGCGATAGCATCGCTCGTCTATCCTCCAACTCACTGGAGGAGGATTAATGTAGCGGCGGTAAATTCAAAAGTCGTATAAGAACTTCGAGACGGAGTGTACGCTTTTGTCTAAAGGTTACGTTACGCGGCTACGGACTCACTGATCCAGAGATCGAACCTCAAAAATGCAAGATTCCTAAATTATATATGTATATACGGATTCCATTATTATATGTTGTTTCACTACATATGTATGAATGGTATTAAATAGTATTTCATTCATTAAATTTAGAAACCAAATGTCAAATGCAAGACTTCCAATACGACATTTCTGTTCCGCGCAATTTACAGACGAATTTCAAATTTGTTTCCTTATTGTAAAGAAACGAAGCACAGAACATATACAATATTATTGATTGATACAGACAAAATGAAACTAAATTGTTAGGAGTACCAAATACATTGGTGGTGCCGAGCGGTTGGAAGCAATATTCTAAAATCAATTAAGTTCATGTCAGCTAATGGGTCAAATACAGTTCAAACAAGATTGCATCTTCAGTTAAAAGTACTACTGGATCAATGCGAATAAAAGAAGGAAAAAAAATGGAATTTTGTGAATTTCAATTAACTAGGCTGACCAGTGTTCGGATTATACGAGAAATTCGATGAAACACTTTTTATACACTAAATACAGAAGAGTATTGATTTTGGTGCGCACTGAAAAAAAGCACGAGAAAAAAAAATTCATTTACGGTTCGAGCAAACCGAAAGCAAACAAATTGGTGTTAATGACCTTGAGCTGGAGTGATTTACGGTTATTATAATAACAATTGGTAAAATTGCAGAGAGTAAACATTTTTTTAATTGAGCTCCACTTTTTATAAATACTAACTTTGTAAAGACGGATACCTAAAGTTACGCACTTTATTCTATACGTAACGACTTTTTTAATGAATAGAACAAGTCCCATACAAAAGAGGTTCTATGGGACAGAAAATGAAATCTTGGTAAAAAGAAAATAATTATTAAATATAATAAATATCACATACATTAAATATAATAAATGCTTACAATAATGAGCCTATCGAAATCTTCACACGCAAACTGATCATTCGTAGCAAAAAGGAATTCCCGGTGAGCTGAAAGAGATATGAACTGACACGAGTCACTTGTTAACATATTGCGCTTTTTACGAGGAGCAGCGTCTTTATGACTATATAGCTTGATGAAAATTTTAAGCTCACATCACATTTTTAAAAACTGTTAAAAAATAAATGAATATTTAAAAAAATCTGTAAGGTATAAGAAAGAGAATGAAGATGGAAAAATAATATTGTTATAGTATTGAAAATTTCACGATTACAAAGTAAATAAATGTCTTTATAATTTAGCTTTCAAGATTAGTAGCATTACTTAAGTAAGCATCATAAATGGCTGAACGATTTTTTGAAACTTGGTGAGAACTGATTTTTATATCATTTCTTTATGATGAAGACGTTCGAGATGAAGACGTTTATTAGTGGATTTGCTAAGCACGAGCCCTCGTTTAAAATATAAAACGTCGCAATATTATTTCGAAAATTCGGACAATTTTGACTTATAGCAAAAGAGCAATTTTAAAATTTTGGTTCAAAACAGAAATTCTCAAGAAATATTTCACATGAATTTCATTGGATAGTTCAATAAAACATAGAAATAATACGTAATTATTTTTTATAGTATAAATAAAATGGGTATGTTTTTACACTGGACCACAGAAATATGATTATTGCATGAAAAATTGCGAAGGGAAAATCCCATTCTTAAACTCTAATTTGATACTAAATTATTCTTAATTAAATAATGACATTTTTTTTAGTCCTCTAAAAAACTGTATACAACTTTTCTTAATATTTATCAAATCAAAAAGCAAAATAAGCACAAAAACCATTAAACAAAAAAAAAAAAATCCCTAAATTAAAATATATGAACTTCTCAGAAGTCAAAAAAAAAAAAAAAAAAATTGCGATGTTTTTTTAAGTTACAGATTAGCTTGCAAATTAGTTTACAACAAAAACATGTTAATTGAATATATATACGAAAAATAAACATTATCTGTGATCACAGACAACTTTTTTAATCCTCTTAAAAACTGTACACAAGTTTTCTTAACAGTTATCAAATCAAAAGGCAAAATAAGTACACAAACAGAAAAACCATCAAACAACAACAACAAAAAAAATCCATAGATTAAAATAAAGTATTAGGTTGTTCGGAAAGTAATTTCGTTTTTTCCCGACAGAGGATTTAATTGTATTTTTCGCACCCAATTTCATACTTAAACCGCAAAATCATTTTATGTTTTAAGAGCTGATATAGCAAGGCTTGAGTGTGAAAAAGTGCAGCTGATTCTTCGCAGTAGTTTTTGGATGGTGCCCTTTTAAATATGGAGAGCAATAAACAGCATTTTCGTCATTTTTTTCTTTTTTGCTATATAAAAGGTAAAAATGCTGTCAAGCCAGAAATAAATTAGCCAATATGTGTGGAGAAGATGTGTTAACAGTACATCAGTACCAGAACTGATTTGCAAAATTTTTCCTTCAAATGAGGAGGCCAAAAACCACCTCGATCAGTTTTTTTTACAGCAAAGACCAAAACTTTTATGAGCGTGTAATCATGTTACTACCAAAAATATGGCAAAAGGTATTAGACCAGAATGGCAATTTTATAATTTAATAAATAATTTATTCATTAAACGAAAATTTCTTTTCATTTTGACAAAAAAAAAAAACAAAACGAAATGACTTTCCGAACAACCCAATATTTCATAAACACACCCAGATATATGAATTGCTGTTTAACTTAAAATATTTGAGTATAAGACAACATATTAGAACTTTTCAAAACTCACACCAAAAAAACATATTTTGCGTTGTTTTTTTAAGTCACAGATTAGCTAGCAAATTAGTTTACGACAAAAACATGTTAATTGAATATATATGAAAAATAAACATTATTTGTAATCACAGAAAGCATTAAAAAAGTAAAGAATTCGAATCCCCGAAACAGTTAAGGTATCCGACTACGTTAAAAACACTGGTATTCGACCACATTGGCGATTTTTTTTAAGTGTTATTTCTTGTAACTCAGACTTTTTTTTTTCCAAAACAGTTTGTTTTTTCTTAGAAAAGGAAAGCCCAACCTATTATCCAGAGGAATTTCAAGCAAAATTTATTTTTCAGGTAAAATTTGTCTTTAAGTTCAATTTTAATTTTCATAAAAATTATCCACAATTAACAATATATCCCAAAAACTAATAGAGGTATTTAAACATTTCAGCGCGTGTTTTAAATAATATGTATAATGAAATGAACCAAAAGTTTTAAGTCGTTGGTGAAATACTTTTTCATTTGTAGGCGTTTTTAGAAAAATTAAGTTGCGAATTGATGGAAAAAATGCATATATATGCATATTTTTACCCGTCACTTCACCGCATCTCAAAATGTTTTAGATTTTGGTTCCATTCATTCATCTTTATATTCTTTAACTTGTGTACAAAGAAAAATAGGATTGTTGCATTACCATTTTAACCGTTTTGGTTAAATTTCATTAAAATTTACTACACATTTTACTATTTCTCAAAATATAGTGTATTTTCAAATAATGGTTTTGTATGTATAGTGTTTTTAATTGATAATACGTCTAAAAACCAAAAACAGTTTTTGAAAAATCAAATTTTTCAAAATTCTTCCTTAGAGCGTAGTCGGTTACCTTAAGAATATATTCAAAACACGATCGCGTAGATTAAGAAATCAGTTTATCTACCCCTTCCCGTTGAACACTCCTTTCGCCACTCGTCAATTCCGCAAACTTCAAAACACTCTACCGCCGGCAACCGATAAAAGAGCGCGCAGTCAACCCCCCTCCATCCCCTAAAAAATAAGCAAATAAAAGATAAATGTTTCTAAGAACCGAAAATGACGTTCCGAAAAAAGGGGGGAGAAGGGATTGGCTAAAATAGTCCCCCATTTGACTCTACCCCTTTCTCCAACTTGACTCCATTTTCAACGCAGACGATTTTCTCACCAGCGCGAATGTTTTCCCGTTCGAAAAAGAAAGCTTGAAAGTTATCGTCTGCTTTTTCCTTCTGAAGGGCTGATTACGAAGAGAGCCAGAAACCGAAAGGGGTGGACGCTAATGAAAGAGGGGGGAGAGGAACGGAGATGGGGTGGTGGAGAGAGTATTCACAAGAGACCGCTTCTTAAGTTGGGGAATGTCGCCATTAATTCCAGAAATTGCAAGGGGGCACCTGGGGGTGGTAAATGGAGTTGGAATAGCTGGAACGGTGGTTTTCGTGTGTGTAAATCGTCTGCAGAAAAGAGAGAGGGTGTGTGTGAGGAGCAGCGACTAGTTGGTCGTCTGGTTTTCTTAGGGTTTCGGCGAAATAAATTCTTGGACAGATTATGAGGTAAATTGGTTCAGGCAGGGATCGTCTGGTTAATTTTGAGAAAACAGACGATAGCGGCAGGAACACCAGACAGCTTTACGGCTGCAACAGGAATTAAGGTGCGGAAATGGTTCCCGTAATTTAAATCTGGCTGAAAACAACACCTACATGCGAATGCTAGTAACCGTAATGGACTGACTAATTGTAGTGGCAGTTACAGTGAAGGACAGAAATCAAAGTTCATTTAAAATAGAGCGAATAATTTCATATGATATGTGAAAAAACATTTTCTAAATATCTACGAAAGAATATTTCGTCGATGTTTAGAAATTATAAAATTGAATTATTACAAAAATTATATTATTATAATTATATAAAAAATGTTATATTAATAATTATTATTAATAATAATAATTATATATATAAATTATTTAATTTTTTATGCTCATGAATTGATTAGTAATAATGTATTGATATATTTGAGTTGATTCATCTAAGTATTTGGTTTGTGACTATCCGACTTCTTTACTAATCGGACCAGATTTTTTATAGTAATTAAATGAAGAATGCAAGACACTGCACAGGCAATACGGCCAAGACAATGGAAGGGGGCATCTTCTGCGATCCTCCTACGTGTCGTGTGCAAAATACTATTGTGACAAGAGTAGCGTTCTGCTAGTTGTTCACTGTTACGTCCAAGCGCAATGGGTCTCAATTTTGCTGCTGTCCCTAATTACAACTGCATAATATGTACAGCATTCGTCAATTGTTCTTGGGGTTTGATTAATGCTCTTTTAAGTGTACCACAGTTTAAGTGTGTTCAGTGTACTACCATAATGCTCTTTTAAGTGTACCACTTGAGGTATGATTAATGCTGTTTCAAAATGGGTGATAAACGAGAGAAAAAAAAATGTGTTGCATTTTTATTATTCATTACGGAATTTTTGTAAAAAATGTGAACGATTTAGATTCTTTAACTTCTCTATTAAACTGTTGAAACGTTCATTGCAATATATAAAATATATATTTATAAAGTGTCAGCACTGTAACGAATTGATCCAGTATCTGCCCTCACAGCCGCTAGAGGATGCCGCTATAATGACTGTGATTGACATTATGGTGATGTCACATGGAATTCGGCTGCAGTGTGGATCGAGGGTGAATGCGGTGTGTAAGGGTTAAGCTGCTGAAGAGAAAGGCATTGAGACCTGATATTAGTGTGTATATTAGAGAGTGATTATGAAAATGAAGTTTAAGTAGTGTAATGTATGAATTTCTTCTTGTTTTTATGTTTGTGTGTATTATCCAACTGTGATGTTATAAATAAAAAAATTTTAAAGACAGATTTGGACATATTGCTCATATCAAATTTGATGACATCAAAGTACAAAGCCTTCTGGTTTAACTTGACACGTTGTCGATAGCCTTAGTATACAATGGCAATGATTTGGGGGATGTTTTGAGAGGCTCCTTTGCCTTTAATCTCTCCTTCGACTAGAATGATGAATGGTTAAAAGACAACTTATTATGGACATAAATGTAGAGACTTAATTAACAGCCATTATCATTCCACGTTTAGTTTATTTTATTGTAAAAGATAATACTATGGGCTATACTAAAGGCACCATAAGTCCAAAGTCTAAAACATGTGACGTCAAGTTTTAGAAAAGCGAGGTGTGGGCATCAGCTCGGCAGACACAGAGAGAGTGGGTCATTCGTTTCGATATCATGGTTACTTAATACGCAACGGTGGCACATAGTTTTGCCATGGGACAGACTTCACCGTTGGTATAATCTAAATGTTATATTTTTATCTCTATTGTAAATAGCCTGTCCTAATTGTTAAAGTCTTTTCTTTATTCTTTGCTGTAAATACATTTAGTGTTTTATTTAAAAGCTTCTTCTCTGTAATCAGTAACCCTAGACACTGATCTAAATGAGAGTGAATGGGCATTTTGTCCCATCCATTCCTACATAAATATCAAAAGTTCTCGCTAACATGTGGGTAGTTTTAACATGGCACTTAAGGCCACTCTATAAGAAGCGAGAAAATACTTTTTATAACAGTGAATGCTGGTATAAAAAACTTCATATTTTGGTACAAATGAACAAAGAAATGAGATCGTAGAAATCCGGCCTGCCCTTCCGCCACTTAGATCAGATACTCAGGAGTATATAGCGAATATTCAAACACAGGTTAAAAACTAGAATTACAGTTAAAATTAGCAAACATTAAACAAAATATAAATTAAGAAAACCGAGAAATATTTTTAGAACATCAAATGCTACAAAAAACAATTACAAATTTTGATTAATTCGGTTTGCACAATGCAAGATTCCCTCCTTTGTCTTTTGATCGGCAACTAAAGGTCAAGAAAAAGTCAGCTCCACAATTAGAGAATATTAAATGCAGCTTCCCCCCAATCTGAGGGGAGGGAGAGAAAAACATCCACCCTTTACAGCTTTCCTTTTCCCAATTAAAATCCAGACCGACCTTCTAGCTAAATTTTACGATCACATTTCATTCCAGTACACTAATTTAAAATCTGGAGAATTCAATGACAAATGCATGAGAAAAGCAACTCTCCTACTAGTTGAAAAACAAAAGCAGTCACGTAACGTCTGGGGGGCGCATGCGCAGAGCGGGAATTATTGACCAGCGCCCCGTATTTAATGGTTAATGAGCGAAAGCAGCAAACATAATTTCCAAAGCAACCTGTCAGGCGCAAGGCCACCCCATAAAGAAAAAGGCCGACTTTCTTGAGAAGTTATGGGCACGACGTATAAGGAGAGGAAAGGGTTCCTTTGGAAGCGCTGATAAAAGCAGAGAACATTTTCATTCTTTCAGATGATTGCGAGCTGAATGATAATAGTTTAGAAATAAATTCTATGTAATTATCTTATAGGATAATTAATTTACGAATTAATTATGAAAAAAAAACGAATATGCTAATTCCTTCTAATAATGTAAGCAAATCTGTGTGTGAAAGGCGGAAATTTGACTTGGAGCACACCACATTTTCGTAGATATATTATTATGCAGATGATGAATTTGCATGTCGATGAGATTTCATTTTGAAATCTTAATATTTCTTAGTTAAAATTCTAATTAAGAGGTATTTTGGCATTTTTCCACAACAAACGCGAAATCACCGAGAAGAATGATTTAAGGACACACACTAAAAATAATAAATACATTTTCCGAAAATATTATAGCATAAAACTGACTTTTAAATCGTTAGAAAAGATTGTTACGTCTCTTTAATTACATCATTTTTATACAGTAAGCGTCTTCTGCTTGAAATTTCGATTACTTTTTAAAATATTATATATGTACACATATTTCAGTAGAGATACTTTTTAATGAAGAAGCTTTCAGTTATTTGTCTACTATTTCAGTAGAGATATTTCAGAGGATACTTTTGAAATTTTAAAACATTGATTTATTTCACTGAAGGAGGAATTTTATGAACAAGCAACGATGATAAACTAACGTTCGTTTACATCGCGATACAAAACCAGAAGAATCCCAAAATGTTCCCTTCTGTGATTTGAAATATGAGATTTTGGTATAGATTACTTTGATACCTGTTTGTTGTTTCTTATGGCACTTGCCATTAGACAAGCTCGCTATTTACGAAGACAGCAATTTAAGTCGATAACAAAAAGTAACACATAAAAGGTAAACGGTTACTTCATAGCGTGGTAGGCCTAGTGAATTAACTACATATAAAATGTTTAGGGAGAGAGAGCCAAGATCACACTCCCCCTTGAACAAGGGTCAAGTTCACTTCCGGTAGAAAAAAAGGTACAAACATCAACAGTGAGACCACGTGATATTTACATGATTGGCGGCTAACTCCACCCAGAAAGGTCACGTGGTTTACTGAATTCCTTACAACGAGTACATCACACAGAATGACACAACTCGAAATGAGGAAAATTAATGAACAATTTCTCTCTGTGAATGTATACT
Organism: Argiope trifasciata; assembly: GCA_026543055.1. NCBI lineage: Eukaryota > Metazoa > Arthropoda > Arachnida > Araneae > Araneidae > Argiope > Argiope trifasciata. The sequence continues at coordinate 1,180,976 of JAPMOQ010031357.1, forward strand.
TTGAGATTTCGGTAGAGATTTCCTACACGTGTCGAATTTAGATAAGGGAATCATTTAAAAGAATTTGTTTAGTTTAGCAATTTTTTTATCCCTCCACTCGAAGCGCTGACGAAAGCCATTTTGCTAAAAGCCTTATCACACGGTGAAATTTCGCCAGCACTTTTCCGTTTCTACCCACAAAAACCGGTCAAGCAAGTCTCATAATCGATAACTTTTTCTAACCAGTTCGAAAATGCCGTCGGAAATATTGTCCGCAAACAAAATTCAACCAATCATGTGAAACTTTGAAGTGACGTCACTTTCGCTGTCGTTTGCTGACCGAAGATATTTTGCCGTGTGATAAGGCCTTAAGCTTTCAGTTGAATTAATTAAATAGAAAAGTAGAATGGAATTATGAAACAAAAGAATATTTTAGAATGAATTTAACATGGGTTGAGAATTAAGATAAAAATTAGAAAATTAAGTTTAAGTTAGATTTTAAAATATCATTACATATTAGATAAAACTTCCCTCACAAGCAACACTGAGATGTTCAGCTAATTGAAAACAAAAACGAATTTATTACGGTTCAAAATATAGCAACAGTGTTTCAATGAAATATGTTGCCAATTGCCCGATTCCGCTTTTCTGGCACACTGTTGGAAGATTGCCACAGTACGTACAAAAGCTTTTATTTGCCCCTTATTCAAGCATTTTCGGTAAACAATGGCTTGTGCTAAACGACGCGAAAAAACATTTATTTCCTTCCATCAAAATTGAGCATTTCGGCGGTTTCTCTTTCAATTTCCTGTCATTGTCGCGGCAGAGATGTTCACAGAGGAAGACATCTGGAACGAGACCCTTCCCTCCACTCTGTGGAACACCCCAAACAATCAACCCCTTTGTTATTCCACAGACAGAAAATTAGAACAATGTTTTTCTCAAGCTGCAAAACAGCTCTAAGGTAAATGCAATAGCCTATGCAGAATTTCTATATAGTAGATAACAATATTTTAACCCAACTATGAGTCAGAAAGATTGTATCAACATGTGGCGGATCTTTACTGTGAATTGTTTACATATTTTATATTAAGAGGGAATACTTAAAATATTTGTAAAAAAACAATAAAAGATTATGATTTGACACTTTTCACGCAAAAGATTGCCGCAATGAAACGAAACAATGCCGAGTCTCCATAGCTGAATGGTTATGACGATGGACTCATAGTCAGGAGATCATGCATTCAAATCTCAGTAGGCTTAAAATTTGTTAAAGTGCTTTTCCTTTATTTGGTGTTCCAAAAGATTCTGGACCTTTCTCTAATTTACCAGATAAGTGCTCTGGACTTTTCTTACTTCTTCTTCTTGCATACAGCCGACCACCCCGCCACCCCTTTACGTAGCAGTATCGACAGGATTGTTGTGGTCGACTGCTGAATAAGTATTGTCCAACCTTACATTGACCGAACAGTCAAACTAACATTCCTTTCGGAGTAGTAAATAGCTGTCTTTCTCCCCATCTGGCCACTCTTAAACAGGTGGAATGGAACCATCAATCTTTATCATCATATCCTTCAGAGTTTTGAGATGTACTGAAATCATTATTGACAATCTTCAGGTCCTTTCTTAACTCTGAGATTTCCACATATCCCATTAAATAGTGGTAAACTGTACGACGGACTTTTCTTACTGTCTCCAGAAAGGTATTTGGGGACTTTCTCTACCTGTATAAAAGTTGAAGATCTCTCAGTCACAGTGTTCAGAGTTGAGTTAATAAATTGATTTAACTCTACTTCCTGTGTCTTCTTGAGTTCTATCTACGCGACAATATATACATCATTTTCTCTTCCCCCCTCACATCCATCCACGCTTTTCATACTTAACCCCTTCCTTCTCGGCACCGTGAAAATGACGGGGTGAAATTTCTACCTCTATTCCTCGCGCTCGTGATATTTCCGGGCTGGCGCATTCAAAAGTAATGCGCCAAAAACATTAAAACTATCTATTTCTTATACCCAGAATCATGTTTATTACTCAATATATACACCAGATGGCTGCCCTAGACTATATGCAATGTTTTTAGAGATAGCTAATTTATTTGAAACTATACACTGAATTTTATATAATTTTCTTGAATAAAAAATAGGCACTTTTATGACCATTTTCTTCAAAATGATGCGACCGTTAAAGGGTTAAACTGTAACTTTACTACCTCAGTAAACTGCTTATTCCTATTTGCAAGTCTCTTCCAACATATTTATTCGGCCGCAGTAGCCAGGTAGTAAGGTTTCACCTTCGGAACCGGAGGGTTGCAGGTTCCAAATCCGATTCCAGCATAGAACTGAAGTGTAAGTCGATCTGGTACACACGGCTGTTAAACATCCTCAAGCTGGTGTGGAGTGGAAGTTTGGAGAAGAGGTGCCAGCTCAAATATCCTCATCGGCATCTGATTGCGGTTCAAATTTACGAAGTACTTACCAAAGCGTTGCTTTAAAACAGGATAATAATATAACCAAATTGAATTAAACATATTTATTCAAATGTTTTTTTATATCTAATGCAATCCAAAAGTAAAATCAGAAGTACTGATAAAGATATTACCAGTTTTGAATTTAAAAATATCGCTTCTCTATTTTGTTGCTCTATTTCAATGCTTTAGCCCTCTAGAATTTAATTCAGCTACATCAATGCTCCATTCTGAAGCAAATGAAGCAATTGTGTGGGGGACCACATAATAACGGTCAGATTGTTGTTGTTGTTGTTTATGATTTTTAGTAGCGCAAGAGCCAATCTTGGCGAAACTGCGCCAACAGATGACAAGAATGACACCAAATCTGGCTTCGCCAAACCTTCCAATCACTCCAGTTGATATTCGGTCCCGATAGATTCAACATATAACAAATTGGCTTATACGATGGTTCTCATGTGGAATCGGGTTTCGAGCCTGAAACTGTACAGCTTTAAGATTGAAATTCGTCGCGTAAGTAACAATATTCTAACTTTAAAGTTAAATTTCAAAAAAGTTTTCAAATCCTTGAAATAAAAGTGAACAGAGAAAATCGTGAAGAAACTAAGAAGCTATAAGATATCAATCAGTTTTTATTCTAATTAATATTTAAGCAGCAGCAAAACGTGATTGAATACAACCCAGATGTTTGAATTTCTTAAATATTTGCCAATTATGTTTGAAAATACTCGAAAATTTGGCATACGTTTAGAAGCACTTATCGGTGCGAACAACTAACTGGCTTCACTTCTGATAAGAAATGTTTCCTGTTATATAAAAATTACTGACTTGCGGCTGAAATTAATTTCTTGATCAATCCCTTGATCATACAAGATATCCTCCAAAACTGGAAAAACGGAAAAGAAAAAAAAAAAGCGATACCAAGTGCTATGAAGAGCAGCAATAAACTGTCTTTATTCTTTTTAAAAATATGTTTACGAAATAAATTCATGTTTCTTCAATTTTATAAATGGATTCTTTTACCTGACCTATAAAATTTTAACCCGTCTAAGCATTTGAGTCAGAGATACTCGTTTACAGCTTGTTTCTAGAGCACGGCATTAAAATTCGATGTATCTCTTTGAATACGTATCTTTCAATACCTCCCTTTATTCTTTCGTGATTCCTAAACTGACGACTCTACCTTTTACTATCAAGATGGGAGAATTGGGTACATGGCGTACATTCGTTTTATTTATAGCTTTTTATTGGCGATAAGTCACCAAATGTGGTCGATCTTCGTTTATTATTTTTCATAACTCAAAAAGAGGAAAAATCGATGTCTCAAAAGCGATAAATCGCCAATTTTCTGCTCCAGCATTTTAAAAAACCCGAAACTAAAACATTATGTTCCCATATGATAAAAAGTTGCTAATTTCGAGACTATATATACGTTTTCTTTCTTTTATTTGTTTCTCTCCTAAATTAAGACACCAAACTTATTTTGCTGACTCGATGACGAAAATTCTCCAAATTCAGAATAAACGCCCTTGTGTATTATTATCTCATCACTCAAACCATTCTGCTAAACAACAGCTTCAGTCAAATGTTGCTGCTGCCTTCCATTGACATTTAACATTCTGACTGTTACTCTTTCATTTTCCTAAAAATGTAACACCAGAGATGTTACAAACCCTTCAATCAACATCAGCAGAAAACATCTGGAACAAGAACACCCTCGTTCCAGAACACAATACCCCAAACAACAGACCCTATTGTCTCCCCACAAACAGAATATTTGAACAATGTTTTCGAAAAGTGCGGCTCCAGACTTGACAGGTACAAGCCGCCCTCGCACAACTTCTTAATGGTACAAAACAATGCTTCGACTAGCATTCCACCGATGGGGGGATGGACTCGGATGAGGCCAACCCCAGCTGTCAACTGCTTCTTCATTTCAGAGACCCTCCCCACCAGGTGGCACGACAACATATCCAGTTCCATCCAGGATAGAGGTACACGCTAATTATGATTCCTAGATGGCAACGGCGCTCCGTGGGTGTTCGATTGTTTGAAAAGCGCAGACGATTTTGACGTTTGGCCACTTGATTGATTCATGTAACATGAGAACCAGACAGGCGCAAGTGTTACGGAAATGAATACTATGCGGTTTGGGACTAGGGTTTACCTGTCACCGCCTCACCCCACTCCCTTCAGGGAGAATGCTAAATCAGTCAAACGATAATGCAACTAATGAGATAGTACACTACTGAGTGAGGGGAGTTGATGGGATATTTATGATGCATATAGACGTTGCGAAGGAAGGTTACACAAAGGCCGTCAATGAACAAACCTGATTTTAATAGGTGATCTTTTTACCCGAAATCAATATATAAACAATTTAAATTTATAAAATAACTTAGAAAACTTTTATTATTTTCAACAATAAACGGTTAAAATTAATTTAAATAATCAAACATATATATATAAATGAAGCAATAAACTTCTCATGCCATTTATAGCTTCATCTAAGAGAATATTCCCGATTTAAAATGAAAAATATCTTCAACGATATTAACCTAGTAAAATACATTATTAAAATCGACGAATAAACATTTTAATTGTACTTTTTATTAATAATTAGCTGGCAGCCGGGGTATTGCTGTCGAAGAAGAAACAATTTTGGAAATATCATCTGAAATTTGATATAGTTATCTTGTTTAAGTGGGAATGATAGAAAGACTGATATTTTCTTGTTGACAATGAATGGTATATAAGAGAAAAGTATAAGTAATTGAAAATTTAGATATAATAATTGTGCTATGCCTAATAAACTTTGTGCAAGTGCAAGCAATAAGTTGGCCAGATTTTGTCAAAATCGATGAACGGAACAGCAGTGCATAAAATAAGGACAAACATTCATTTTTATAAAGTAGATTCACCAACTGTTGGAATATATTTTGTATATATATGTGTGTATGTATTAATTACTTTAGGTTCCAATTTTTAAGTATATTTGCTCTCATTCTTTATGTTAAATCTTTTTATTACTTTTATACATTTTCTTTTTTAAATTCATCATTAATATGCTGTTCGTAATAGGGCAAGAGAGTTCACATTCGTTTTGTGTAATGCTTATGGCAATAGTTCTGTTTATTCCAAAAAGATTATTTTGTAGCACTTTGTGTTTATTCCTAAAATGATTTATTGTTTAGAGAAATTAAATTATATTTTTGCAAAACAGGTTCGTCTTTTAATCCGCATCCACTATCTTCTTTGGCTACCAACTAGTTCACTGGCAAAATCGGTTGCGTTTTTTTTTTAAATCTATAGTATAAATAACATGCGACACCTGCAAAATTGGTTGTGTTTAGTTTTTCTTTTAAAAAAATGTAAAGTATAAATAACACGTAAATGTACTTCAAAAAATGTCATTACATAGAAAATTCATTCGTTGAATAGAAACTAATATAAATATAATAATCCGGCGAGTAACAGCGAGTTCCACTGGCAAAAGTTTTCACCACTTCAGGACGATTACCGAGAGCTGAGCACTAACGAATATGATAATTTAAAAACCATTTTAAAGTTAATATATTGTAACAATCAAAATACCCGAAAAAAGATTTAAGCAGCTTGGCTACATTTGGCAAAACAATCAATAAGATTGCAAGTCAATAAAATGGCGCATTTTGCCAATAATTTTCTGTTGGAAGTCGACTGGTCCAAGTCCACAGATTTTTCGCAGATAAAAAAAAACCCTATATCTGAATTTTAAAAAAGCTAAAACAAAATTATTTGAGTCAAATGAATTATTACTAATTATTGTAAAGTCAAATAAGAACAACCGTCCTGCCTCGAAAAAAATCAAACACATTTTTTGAGTTTCTCCCAAGCGATAGCCTATTTCATAATCAAAATATTTTATTCATAATATATAATAAAATAATACTTCATAACATATTTGATCATATATAGCTGATTCCCGAATTAAAATAAACCACCAGCATTAAAAACAAAAGCCGTAATGAAGATACTACAACCAGTTCCGGCTACAGAGAATCTATATCAACTCGCTTGTTAAACTTATTTCTAGATTCGTACATATGGCATGGCAATATGTTTACTACTTTTTAAACCAACGCATGAAATTATTATCTAATTTCACTTTCCTTTAAAACTGTAACCATCATCCGATTGACAGCCAGCACTTCATTATCACACGAAGCATCCCATAAACACTCTTTTTCTTTCCTATTTCGCAGCAAAACAGCTCCAAATTCCATAAATTAACCACCAGCACCTTAAAAGGTGTCGAAACCGCCATCAAAAGGTGTAGGAGAAAAACCTCGATGGTTGTTCCAGCAACAGGGACAACTTGTTCTATCCGCCCTCCCAAACAACATAGGCCGGTGGGTGGGAATAAACGAGGCGACCTCTAATAGAGCGTTTTAAAAACCGCAATTTTTCACTTCCGTTCCACTTGAATGGGGGGAAGGGGGAGTCACAGACGACTTTTATGCTCTTCCGTCGCAGGATTCCCTTTCGCCACTTTGGGGTCGCAAATGCCGCCGAATTTACGAGCGAACCTGGAAAATTGTGTTTGTAGAGTGCGCACTCCGGATTGGGAAGGGGTATAAAATCTGGGATTTATAAAAGCTGAGGAGAATGAGAGTAGGATTTTGAGGTGGGGGAAGCCATTTTGGATCACAATATCAAGTTCTTTGAATATTAGAATACAATCATGCGTGGACACAAGACCTACTGTGACCAATAACGTCTTGATGTCTTCTATAACTTACAAAACCAAATTTATTTTAATTTAACTTCTATATAAACAGGTTTAAGTGGGAACTATTTTCGTAAATTGCAAATACAAATAGTTTGGTTAAAAGTCATTTCAAAACTAGAAAAAAAAAAAAAACTGTAGCAGTTACATAAGTTTTCTCTTTTGGGTACTTGATGGCGATGCCTAATATGCTATCCCATAATGCATTGCACAATGCGAGTGTAATGAGAATGAGATGTTATCCGGTACTGATAAGCTGCGCGCATGAATGTCTTGTCTCGACTTTGTTCGGTGTGTGAATGTGGTTATTAAGGAAATGTTTCTGAAAACATAAGTTCTGTTACTTTCTGCACAGATCATAATAATATACATTTCACCACAAAGCAAATTTTACATAAAATGGTAAAGATATAAATACTTTACCTCATTTTGTCGGAACCGTTGGATTGTGGTTCAGAAGCAGATATGAAACAGATTGGACCACTAACTTGTGAATGAATTTTCGAATGGAAGAGGGTGGAAACAATGACAAATCTACGCATTTCGAGAGTAAATTAAACGAAAGCACACGATTTATCAACAGGGAAATAACTTTAAAAAAAAAATAGAGCTTAATCTGGATCTTCGTCTTGTGCTCAATCGACCATTCAATCGCTACTGAATGAAGTAGTATCGACAAGATTAGTTGTGACGGACAGCTGTATTTAATCTAGCCCAGGATAGTAAAACAACTGTTGGGTATCTAATGTAAGTACCCAAATATAAAGCTTTGGGTCAGAGCTTTTACTTGAATTTTCGTATTATTAAAGAATGTAATAGAAAGTTTCTGTTTCTGTCTGATCCAAGAAAAGTTGTTTATTTTTCAGAATATGGTACCAAATTTTTTAAAATTATCCAACGCAAACGCACGGTTTTTTTTTTGTTGTTGTTGTTGTTGTTTTTCATTAGCATAAATATAATCTTTTAACCAACATTATAATTATATCTTAAATATTTAAAAAATATTTTAATGTACAGATTGCAATTAAGTCCAAATATGATTGCAACAAAATTTTTTATCTGTAAACGACGCTCTGACAATGTAGTTAATAAATTGTAAGGAATATCATGGCGATTTCTATAAAGCTTGAGGTATGTAAATTAATTGCGGAGTTACGAAAAGTAAATTATCAACTTAATTCTTAATTCACTGCAGTTTCTAACTTGCCATATAAAAAATGAAAACTTTTATTATTATCGAAATATCGATCCCAAGACTTGAACATTCTCCCTTTCTAAGACCTTCCTTACGACAGAAAAATCCATTTCTGTGTTAGCCAATCTGTCTGAGAATGAGATAACAGAAATTTTCCAGCAAACAAATGAAATTTGTTATACAATCTTTAGACTAAGATTACAAATTTCAGCCAGAATTCTCATAAAATCTATTGATAAGAAAACTTTATTGCTGTCAGTCCGTCTACATTACATCCGTAATGATAATGAGATTGATATATGAAATTTGTCTGACGGTTTTTGTCATCAATCTATATCAATTTGTTCTTATCTGTATAAAATTCATAAAAAAATTCCATAACGTAGTTGACTGCCTGTCAGTGTCTTTGTGTATATATGTGAATGTGAAAGTTCAGAAACACATCTCTTCATATCCATCAAGCAGATCAGCGCCAAATTTTTGGATTTAACTAATCAATATTTGTGAATATGCATTTGGATAAGTTCACAATGAATAAATGCAAATGCATACTTTGTTTTTCTTTATGACAGAGCAAAGAAAAATGAGTGGTTTTGTGATAAGTCAAAAGTCAAGGAAGAAATCTCTCTAAATCATAACGATAACACAGATGCTGTAACAATTGGTCGATTATTCCAACAAAATATAATCATTTGTTGCGTTATTTAAATGCTAGTTACACTTACTTCGTGCAACTGAGCTGCTCAGGTAGAGAGGAAGACTTCCGAATCTCACAAGAGATAGTACAATACCTTGGATATCAAGCTATTTATATGTGATACTCCTCGATGTTGTTGATGTAATATCATGGCACCCACCATATATCGGTTATTAAATATATGGAGCATAATCGTTCACATATGAAATCTGTCAGTTTGTAGATCATGATCAGCTTATTTCATGAAATAACTAGAAGTTCTATGACGAAATAAACAAATCACGATCAACATTTCTGAAAGTAACAAAGAATTCTATGGAATAACTAACAAAGAAAGACAAGAATTTCTTAAAATGACAAGGAATTCTATGAATAACTAACATGCTATGATCAGGATTTCTTAAAATAACAAAGAATTCTATGAATAACTATCGGGCAATGATTAGGATTTCTTAAAATAACAAGGAATTCTATGAATAACTAACAGGCAA
>JAPMOQ010031357.1:1192378-1215212 GCA_026543055.1 Argiope trifasciata
GAGTTGAATTGTTACAAGTGCAATCAATGAGTTGAATTGTTACAAGTACAATGAGTTGAATTGTAACAAGTGTAATATAAATATCTCTTGTGAAAGCAATATTATCTTTTGCAAGTACATCGTATTCGAAGCAGTAAAAAGTGCAGTGGTTTGCAACATGGAATATAGAATTCGTTTAAGAATATTTAAATCAATCTATTTTTTCTATTTCTTATGGTAATATCATATTTGATACACTCCAGATTTCTTGCCTCGTACGGTTCAGAGAACCAGAACATCGAATGATTATTTTCCACATGACACTGGTTATTAATTTTTCTGATCATCGAAATAAATCCCCTATTCCAAATATTGATTGACCAAACCTCAATCGCATTTTATCATCCATCTGTTGTCAAACGGAATAATGTCTTATTTCCATCACAACGAGGGAAAACACAAGTTATCGGAAATGTAATTCCAAATGTAATTTGCGAAGCAAAAAAAGGGGACAGTAGAGGGAAAAAAAGGAAAGGGTGGAGTAAAAATCAATCAATTTATTACATTTTCCCCATTTAAACAAAAATCAAGAATGGTACAGTACAAATTTTCAAAAAATCTCTTAGCGTACATCTCCATCGTCGCCTAATGCCTAAATAAAACAAGCATTTCTTGTTAACATTAATCTGCGTTTTCTGCCACTGCGTTTCCCCTATAAAATCATCAATCAAAATTATCGATCTTTGGACCCTGGGCCTAAAACGGTATTAATCAAAAGTACCGGGGAGAAACGGCGTAATTTATCACTCGTGGGAGTAGTGCCCGCCTCAACTTTTGACGACGTGTTTTAAAATAATGCCTGCCCTCCTATCCCCCTCCATCTCCTTATTTTTCAGAAGTAAAATAAAATTGGAAAATATGGAGTTTTTCTCGCTCCCAGAGTTATTGGAGTTCACGTATAGGGACATAAATCATTTTGGAGGGAAGATTTATTATTTTTTTTTTCTTCCTAATCTCTTGTCCATTGTTTATCAGTGCCCAATATCGGTGTCACTGTGTGAAAATTTTTTAATTAGTGGATTTTGTCGTGATAAATTTCTCTTTCGCTGGTGTGATGACATTTTGGAGGTGTTAAGGGCTCCTGTGAAAGCAGTGGTGACCCGTGAAGTTGAGCTGTGTTCGGAGAACTTTTTTTATTATAAGCGAATGAAAAATTTTCACTGAATGAAAGCGTTTAAAATTCAATTAAATGATATGGAACTATGGTTACATTAAATCTTTCGTTAATATAAATATACAGATTTAAACTTCTTTTACATTATTAATTAATGTAATGAAATATTCTTTTAAAGTATATTCAAAACATATTACATTACGTAAAGTACTTAATGTAGTACTATACATTAAAATTCCATTATTTATCTATAGAATCCTCATCAGTTCCACCAACCAGTGGGGATGATCTCCCCAAAACTTTGTTGCATACTCTCCGATAAAAAATCTTGTCACTTTCCAGCTGTATAAAATTGCGCACATTGGAAATGTTGAACAATTATAGATATTTGGTATATATGTCACATCTTCTTGTAATCCGCTATTCGAATATGTATTTTAGACGATCAAACAACCTCAATAGAACAAGTAAGTACCATTAATTTTGTGGACACAGTTTTTTAAGTCATTAATATAAATGAATAAAATGACGAGTACACTAGCATTCTAACTTAATTTTCATAATTCAGATACCAGCAGTTTTTTAAAAAATTGGTGCGCATAATGTATTTATATTAATTATAAAGGTTATTTACAGACAAAAATGAATATTGTAATATTTTTATCATAAAACTTCGAGCCCAATAAAAAAAAATCTTGTCACTTCCCACCTATGTAAACTTGCGCACATATCGCAATGTCGAACAATAGTTATGAAATCCAGATGTTGGCATATATGTCACATCTTCTTGTAATCCGTTTTAAGTCATACATTTAAATGAATGAAATGACGAGCATATAGCATTTGAATTTAATTTTTCATTCAGATGCGAACAGTTTTTTGTTTTAAATTGGTACGCAAACCAGACAGTATTTAAAGACTGTTTTAATTGTAGCATATAGTGTATTCATTATAAAGGTTATTTATAGACAGAAATGAATAATGTAATTTAAAAAAAAATAAAACTTCCAGTTAGGGAGTTTTGATTTTAATTTTAAAATGTTCTTATAATATGATGATTCTTTTTTCCTTTTTATTTACAAAAGGTTCAAATCTGTTGTTGCTGTTGTTGTCTAATGCCACTTGTCTAATACCAAGCCCGAGTGAGCAGAGCTTTCGAATTAACCCCTTGAGGACCAGCGCGCCGGAAATAAAACTCAGTCACGGGACCGAACGCTCTGAAACGGAGCGTCACTACCGGCCCGCGCATTTTAAGCAGTTAAGCCTAATTTTACAAAAAAATTCGTATAAAATCAGCATTTTAATAAAAAGACTCCAAATTTATATCCCATCACATATTATAATCCACAAAATTATATTCCCATCACATATTTCAAAACTTCTACGAAACACACACATAAAAAAACGCCGCCAACGTCACCAAAACCGAACACCATTCATAAATATTTTACTCTTACCCCTTGCAATAATCCGCTGAATGTACTCCCCCATATACTCCTAACGAAAAAAAAGCAATAAACAAGTCACTTATCAGTCAAAATATAAACACAGCGCGCAATAAATCCCAGACCTTTAAAGAGCCGTGATTTTCACTTTGTTTACATCAATAAATATATCAAATACAGAAGCATAGAACAGAAACTAATGCCCGTTCATGAAGGTCAAATACCATATGAGTCGAATGTTGTGAAAACCGTTGCAGTTTACCGCCATCTAGTAGCATTTAAAAATTCAAATAAAACGTTCCGATTTCAAAATACGCATACGCGTCTCTGGTCTCTCCGTATCAATCGGAGCTCTTCGCGTGGAAGTGACGCTGGGCTGATAAGGGTGGAATCGCTGCGTCGCGTCCACGGGATTTTGGTCGCGAAGGGGTTAAGGCAGAAGTGTGCGCCTTTCGTTGTTAACGAGCCCCGTTCAGGTGAAAGGACGACTTTGCTGGAACACACACGACACAACCCTTTTAAGGGGGCGGTCGAATTCATTCATACACTCATTCATCCATCCATCCGCGTCAGAATTTAAATCCAAATCAGAGGCCGACTCATCCCTGATTCAGAACCCCCAGAGGTATCATTTTGTTATGGGAACTTGTCGAACTTTGCAGCCACGACCTATTTAACGTGCCCCAACTGCCATTAGCTAACACGGCGGTCTCTGGACAAGATGAGGACACTTTGTAATGTTACACTTTGTAAAGCATGTAAGGCTGAACAAGGTTGATGCATAAAAGTAATGATAAGTGCCATGTCCTTATATGCTTATGTATGGGTGTTTCTTACTTCAGACTAAATGACATAAAAAATTGATCACATCAACAAATATCTAACTTCAATTCTGTTTTACACCATCTTGAAATCTCACGTCCAGCAAAATGGTAGAAAACACATTCCAAACTAAAACTGATGCTTAAAGCGCAACACGAGAGCGTGGATTTATTCATTTAAATTAATTGTTTATTTAGAACTAAATTAGAAATGTCCTTTTTCCCAGTTCCAGCAAGCAGAGGGCGTTGTTCGACAACATTTCTAACCGTCAAAAGTTCATAGAGAGGTGAAGGTAAAGCAATAATTAAGTTCGTAACATTGACCAAAATACTGTTAAAAGGTAAAATAAATAGAGATTGCGTAATTCAAAAACGGAAAGGGAAAACGCTGTGGTTGGTAGTAGACAAGGCGAACAGGTTGTTGGCGGAGGTGCCTCCCTAGAAGATCTCCATTTGCCACCCACGGTCTATTCATTCCAGGTCTGGGCTTCCAACTGGCAGTTCGACTACAGTAGCTCTGCTAAAAGAAGCTTCATTTCAATCAAGGAAGAAACATGTGTGCAATGTACAAGTTGTCTTTCGAATCATTTATGCTTGCTTTTTAAAAAAATATATCCCAGCTGTTTGCCTTAAAAAGAAATGAAAAGGGGGGAAAATGTTAATTTTCTGAGCTGGTAGGCAAGATGTTATTTTGAGTTTAGAGCCATGGGGTAGCAGTAACGTGTTTTAAGTGCACAGCGTGTAAATATAATAAGCTTTTGAATGACCGCGGGAGTTAATAACAAAATAGTGTTAAAAAATTCGAATCAGAAATTAAAAAAAACGATGAGGCTAAATTACTTTTTAAAGGTCAATAAAACAAACCAACAACTATTAAGTTAAAACATGAATATAGAAATGCGAATTTTTTAAAGTTATAAACGTAATGTAGCCCTACACCTGTTGTAAATAAAAATTGTTCTAGACTATATTCGTGTTGAGTTTTTTGAACATTTTATGGATAATCAACGTTATCGAATTTTAGGGATATGATTGCATTCATGGAAAATGTTCAAAACTTCTTCTTAAAAAAACGATAAAGGAATGATTTTAAATTATCGGGTTTTTAAAAGCACATACCGACATAAAATCAATCCTCTATTGGATTTGATTCACAATTTGATAGATGTCTATACTATAAATGCTTATCTGTGTGCCGAATGTTATATATTATATACATATATATATATAGCTTATTCTCTTTATAACTATGTTGTTAACTTATTTCGAACAAACGAATAGACAGAGTTTCTCAGAGCAAATTTTACTCAAAATTGGATAGAAATCTGCAAATTTGGAGTAAAAACTGCATAGAAAAATTCAACCATTTAAGTCAAAGCGTTTTTGAGAAAGACATTTTCAAAAAAAAAAAAAAAAAAAATGTTTTTCAAACTCAGATCGGTCTGAAACGAAGAGATCAGATAAAATCTTTAGTTACAATTTTTTTCATAATTACTTTATTTCATCTATACTAAGTATACGAGAAAGTAAAAAGATAATAAAGCATTTTTTTAAAAATATTTCAAGTAAAAAAAAAATAACACATTTTTCCTATTTTAGACTGAATATCTTATATATAAATGAAGGGATTATTAAATATACATAGGCAGAAACCCAAAACCTTAAAAAAAATTAAAAAAAAAAAAAAGATACGAATGGAATTTAGCGCCAAACTTCGAGAAAATGGCGACATTCGAAAGCATGAACCAAAAAAAAAATCTGTCGAATACGAACAATTTAATTCACATTAGCGACGAAGCGGAAAAAATTACAGTGTTCTAACGTCATATCGATAATCAAATACACAAAACATCATTTGTTCCTCGCACACAGCAAATAAAATAAATATCCTTTCTTCTTGTCCCAAGTAACACAATTTTACCTCAAAGAAATCGCGCTACGCATTCATCCTTTCCCTTCACCTTTGGACCTTAATGACAACCAGTCCAGGTCTGAAAGACGAAGTATGACGTCAGAGAAGCGACATTGTTCCAATTGGCAGAGAGACAAGAAGAAACAACTAGCAATTTCATATATATTTTTCCCCTTTATTCCTCTCTCACTTGGAAGCAGTTTTGTGTTCTGAATTGATTTGTTATTTTTCACATGCTCGTTCTGTTTACGCTGCGGTTTCGTTGAACCAGAATAGCTAACTGTAACGAACTTCGAATAGTTTTTGTGTAAACCAAACGATACATGTCTTCAGGAAAGTTAATGTGGCAGATGCTCGAGAGATTTAAATAAATAATCGTCTGAAATGATTATTTATCTTCCTTCAAACTGTATTTTTAATAATTTCGATATTATTGAGTAATTTATATGTTTCTGTCATAAATTATTTAGAAAATTCAATATTTATATATATGAAAATAAATTAAATTCGAATTATTGACACTTTTATTTCTAACTAAAGATGCGAGCAGATACAAAGAATGAAAATACTACAATATACACAAAAACTTAATTTTTAAGTTTTTTTAAGTTAGTAAGTTTTTAGGTATAAAATTGAAACTTTACAGAAATTATATTAAATAAGTTTAACAAGGACAATAGCAACAACAGTGCTTTGAATAATTATGCTTATATATGTGGCGATGATTGGATTTTCTGGAATTGTGCCAATATGGAAGTCGCAAGAATCGAACTCGCGATCTTCCGATTTGAACCCACATAACACATCCCCTATACAAAAAGGATCACCAATGTTTAGTGGCAGTTACTGGCTTATTAAGATGTCACTACATATTTTATCAAATTCTGCATCTGTTTGCCACATTAATTTATGTTTATTGATAGCCATCCTTTCTATCATTGTGATTGCTGAGTGATGTATTTGTGCATCACAGTGATGCTGGGATTACACTCGGTAAGTTATAAAATATCTAGTAGGCAGCGCATGCGTAGAAAGGCTGAAAAATGATGTTCGGTAAATGGCAAGTAATTGTCTCGACACGACAATAATACGCTTTAATACTTTATTTATTTCTTACTGCGCATAAGTTTGTAGAATTTGGCGGTTTTTTTTGGGCGTGAATTGATCTATAGTAATATATATATATATTTATTTTGCTTTGTTCTTTCTAATGCGAATGTAATCGTTATTTGCCATTTTTTTATAATTGCCCAAATTTAGATATATTGAATTTTTTTTTTATCACGGTTCATTGTATAAATATCTATTTTTGATACAATACATAGTGAAAAAGAAAAATTCTGGGAGGCCAAAACGGAAGTCAAGTTTGGAATGCTTGAATTTATCTTATGAAATTGTGGCAAACATAAATCAGTCTCTGCGCGCATGCGCTTCCTATTGGCCGTCTTATAACTGGACGAGCGTAAACGCGGCATTCCTATGTTAACTATACCTAACCATCTATCTAATTAAATAACCTCTTCTCGACTGTGATTAAGTAATTGCAAAGAAAAGGTCATCCAATTAAATAGATGGACCGAATATCTGCCATGAATCACGGCAGCTTACGTGTTAAGTACAGCATAAGAAATTTATAACAAAAAGAATATTAAAAACAATGAATGTCGAAACAAAGCAATATGTTAAAAGACTAATTCTAAAATGTATTCTAAAATTTATCCATGTCAGTATTCGTTATCTACAAAATTTCAAAATATGTATTGTGAAAAAAAAGTTCATGCCATATTACGCAGAAATTATACTAACAACTAGCAAGGAATCGATGGATTGCTGTCGGAGAAAAAAAAAAATCAATTTTGGAATTATCGTTTGAAATTTGAAGTAGTTATTTTTTAAAATTAGGAATGATAGAAAAAATTATATTTATTTTCTTGTTGACAATGAATACATTCACTGAAATTGAAGATATATAAAAAATAAAAAATATTTCTCCCCTCCCCCCTTTTTTTAATAAACTTTATATATAATAATTGTACTGTGCCTATAGCCTACGCACAAGTGCAAACAATAAGTTGGCAAAGTTTTATCGCAGTTGGACGAACGATACGGCAGTACTTAAAATACGTGCAAACAAAAATTTATTTTTTATATGTTAGACAACGCCAATCAATTTATAATTGAAAAATATACAGCAATAAAAATACAGAAAACCGAAATAAAATGGAACAATTTATTGGACATTTTGTTATCAGTCAAAATATTTTTTTATTCCATTTATCATTATAATTTATATTTCGACATTTAGTATTCAATTAAAATAAAAATTACGCTAAAGAAACAATTCAAGCAATAATAAACTCTCCCTTAAAAATCGTTTTCTAAAGTCTAGCTAGGCTACGAAGGGAAAAAAAAATCTTATGTCAGCTTGTTTTCGAAATTGTCCTGTTATTTTACCCCAATTTGAGGGAAATATTTTATTTTTAACGTGAGAAAACAATTCCCGATCATGGGACTGCAAGTTGAGTAGTTTCCTCTTGCAAGGAGCCATGGGAGTACAACTGGCTGCGGGCCAAAGAAAACAATTAAACATGTGTTACTGGAAAAGATATGCTATATAATTAGGCACGCCAAATAATAAATGCAACAGGTACAAATGATTTACAGCTGTAGACAGTTTTGGGAGTTTTTATTTATGAATGAATTTTCATGGCATCTCAACTTTTTTTTATGTTTATTCCTCTTCATACTAGATTAAAAAATTGTAAATTAATAATAGCGGTATTTCTTTTACGAAATATTTTAAATTAGTGTTCAATATGTTGTTTTCGATGTAATTCTGTAGTTAAATGAGAATTATTACGAAATTTGTATAAAAATTAAATAAATTAATACAGAAATTGGAAAAAATTTAAAAAAAAGATTTTTTCTCATATTTCTATTAAAGAAAAAAAAGAGTAATTTCTTTATAAAATTTTCTCTGAAAACGATAGATTTTTCCTCAACTAATTTATTCTTTCCTTAATTTATTCAAATGATTCCATTCTTCCTTTAAACTAAAAAAATAATAAAGTTTACATAAAAAAAAAGTTTGGGGAAAACATTATTCAACACTGCTAAAATTTTACTGAAATGATGCCAATCATAAAAACACAGAGGCAAAAACTGTTTACTAAAATTATTCGATAGCGAGCTCGACAGCCGCCCCAGCAGCTCAATGGATACTGTTTTCAATAATTGTATAATGGAGCGGTAATAGTATATTATTTTACCCGGCGCATTGCTGCCACAGAGAAAATAGTTTTTGAAATATTGTTTGAAAAATTTGAAATAGCTATCTTATTTAATAAGGAATGATAAAATGAATGATATTCATTTTTTGTCGAGAATAAATATATCCATGAAATTGAACAATATGTAACGCAGAGGTATAAACAATATTTATTCTTTTATTTCATTTTATTATTTAAGTGTACTTTAGAGTAGACAATATTTTTTGCCTTTTCAGCTTTCAGTAAAAACAATTAAATTTCTTGGACTCGTGCGCATCCAACGTACAACTTGACCATATGAAAAAGAAAAAAAAGATTTTTTAGGTTTAAAGTTGGCAAAGTTTTATCGCCATCGGGTGCATGGAATGGCAGCAAATAATAAAATACAAACAAACAAAAATTCATTTTTATTCATGGGATTACATATGCTTGAATGACATCATCTGATAAGGCCACTGTAGCCTGGTTGGTAGAGCGTCAGTCTCGTAACCGAAAGGTCGCGGGATCTGTCCTCGTCTTGGCCAAAGACCGCCGTGTTGGCTCATGGCAGTTGGGGCACGTTAAATATGTCGAGACTGCAAAGTCCTCCAAGTTCCCATAACAAAACGATACCTCTGGGGGTACAGAATCAGGGATGAGTCGGTCTCTGATTTGGATCTAAATTCCGACTTGCTGATGCATGAATGAATTCGACCACCCCTAAAATGGGTTGTGTCGTGTGTGTGAGCTAGAAGTCGGACTTCTGCCCTCTGGGTGCTCAGGGGTATTTACCCTCAGAAGCTACTGCACCCCCTTTACGTGAAAAACACGGACACGACAACAACAACACATCATCTGATCATAGTGTACCAAGATTAAAGCTACAATATGGTTATTTTGCGACGAACTTTTTAGCATTGATATAATCAGTTTTGGTTTTTTCTAAGACATGAAACAAGTTCATGTATATCTTCGGTACACCAACGGCAATTTTTATGAGAACTTGAGCAAGGATGAGATGGCTCTTCCACGATGTCAGTCAAAATTTGCAAACATTTCCGATTTTGATCTCATTATCATAAACGCGATTTGTTACCATCATATAGGCAGTAAACGTGGTATAGTCACAAGACATATATGTAGGAATGGATGGGACAAAATGCTTATTCAACCTCATTTAGATCAGTGTCCAGGGTCACTGATTGAAGAAAAGAAGCTTTTGAATGAAAACAGTAAATTTATTTACAGCAAAGAATAAAGAAAAGACATTAACAATTATGACAGAACATGCTATTTACAGCAGAGAAAAAAGTATCACCTTTAGATGCCACCAAGGATGAAGCTGAATCAAGTGTTTCATGGCAAAACTACGATGCGTAGTAAATAATCATTATCAATATTATATACTGTCCGTCTGCCGAGAGAAGGCACACAGTTCGCTTTTTCTGAAACTTACGTCACGCGTCTTAGACTTAGGATCAGTGGTATTCCGTGAAATCCACTGTGCCATCTATTACAACAAAATGAAACTAAATGTGGAATAGTAATGGCCGCTAATTAAATCTCTACACATAAAACTATCAATATCATCTTACTTCACTTTTGTCTATAATAATTAATGTATATCTTTTTGATCACATGATCTGCAATTTTTACCTTCTCATACAAGAACGACATTAAGAAAGAACAAAGAAAGCTAAACAATATTCGATTGCGAGACATTTCTGAATGTCGGTTCTACTTAATTTTTGGAGAGGAAGGAAGCAGAATTATGTACATCTGTGAACACGATATCACGAAAAATGCTAAAAAGATTGATGAAATTCCGTATATGTTTCTATCAGCTCCATTAAGATATGCACGAAATTTTCAAAAAAATTCGCTACTGCACTAATTATGTGTTACTTTTCTCTATTAGAGCTTATAATATAAAAGTGATTAACTATTTCTATACCATACAGCAAAACGTTCTTTCAATTCACTGAAAAGCAACGAGAAAAATCCTTCACTTCCTTAAAGATCATCTTATCAGAAAATTATGAAAGGAGCCATATCTCCAAGATAAGCCAGAAGTTGTCACTACAAGAGCCCCAAGATTATTCAACCCTTACCAACCAAAATGAGGCATGTTGTTAAACACAAACTCCCACACTTTCCCTTTCCCCCACTATTAGATTATGTTTCTGCAGGGGCCCAGAGCTAGAGGACAAGGGGGGGGGGGTATATCAGGTGTTAAACATCAAAAGAAAAATGTGAAACTTCTCAGTCATGCCACGCGCTCGGCACCCACTTAGAATGCGCAGACTGAATTGCCACACCTCTTTAGGGCGATCGTCGCGTGCATTTACAATGAGAAAATGCGTTGGATATTAATGCGTTAATAACACGACTACAGGGGGGGGGGATAATGTGTCACCCCCTTAATCCAAAGTTAGGGCATTTTAGACGAGATTTTAAGGCAGCTGGCTAATTAAAGAGAGAAGGTAAGGTGGCGAAATTTATGGAGTTAAAATCCGGTTTGTGCAGTTGCTGCTAAAAGTCTTGAGTAGTTAACAAAGAAGGATGGTGGAATAGTTAAGAGGTTCTTACGTAGTTTAAATTTAAATGTGAATTTTCATGCAAAATTAAGTGAGTTTTTTTTAATGTTCTGATAAATAAATAATAATGTAAACTGAATGTAAACTTTCATGCAAAATTAAGTGCGTGTTTTTTTAAAAAAAATATTCAGATAAATAAATAGTAAAGCATTTTTTGGGGATTTCCTGTTTTAACAGTAAAAAAAAAAAAAATTGAAATCATAGAAAAGTAAAGTTTAAATGAGAATTTTCACGCAAAATTAACGTGCTTCTTTAAAAAATATATCCAGATAAATAAATAATAAAGCATGTTTTGGAATTAACGGTTTTAACAGTAAAAAACAAAATTTTGAAAATCATAGAAAAATAAAGTTTAAATGAGAATTTTCATGCAAAGTTAAGCAAGTGTTTTTTTTTAATGTATCCAGATACAGAAGCATTATAGCATATTTTGGAATTGATGTTTTTGCAATAAAAAATAAAATCTTGAAAATCAAATCAAAAGCGATATTATCGTTTCATTCACAGACAGATGACGCAGAAACCAGTATAATAGTTTTTTTTATACATTTGTGGAATAAATAGATAGCACTTTTCAAAAATTCAAGACATTTAAAAAAACTTTATTTTCGGAAATAAAGAATTATCAATAGATATGAAATTTCAGTGTGATTGCATATTTAAAACATAAACACGTAATAAATACTCTTCGAAAATAAATATGCAAATAGATCCTCAAAAAATTATTCTTTTAATTTCATCAAACTTAAATCATTCGATGTAGAAAATGTCAAAAAAAAAAAAAAAAAGCACAGAAAATTGATTAAAAATTGAACAAAGTTTAATAAAAAAAAAATTTTGCTGAATTAATCAATTAAATAATGATAAAGAAATAAATCTAACAAAAGGAAAAATGTTAATGGATATTAAAAGAAATATTAAGGAAAATATATGACTATAATTATTATTATTTATCTCGCAAACTTATAGGGGCGTATTTTTTGTAACCTTTTATCTCCTGAAGGAAAAAACAAACAAGATTTTTTTAAATTAATAGATAAATTTTATAGCGAATAAATGTTCAAAATTAAAAT
Organism: Argiope trifasciata; assembly: GCA_026543055.1. Taxonomy (NCBI): domain Eukaryota; kingdom Metazoa; phylum Arthropoda; class Arachnida; order Araneae; family Araneidae; genus Argiope; species Argiope trifasciata. The sequence continues at coordinate 1,204,628 of JAPMOQ010031357.1, forward strand.
AAACAAACATAACACATTATCTTAAAAAAAATAAATATGCAAATAAATTTTTAAAAATCCATATTCTATTAATTTTATGATAGTTTAAATTACTCGAATATCTTCCTTTGGATTTGTAAATCTAAACTACGGAAAAATTATTAGAAGTTTAGTAAAAATCAAAAACATTTTTGTCGAAAAATATAATTAAATTTTGCTGAATTACTCAACCAAATGCTAAAAAATAAACCTAACCAAGAAAAAAAAATGCTTATAGATATTAGCAGAAATATTAAGAAAAATAAACAGCTATAATTATTATAATTTGTCGTCTATAACTAACAAATTCATGGCAACGTTATTTCTTGTAACCTTTTTCTAATCTAGGACCAAAAAAAAGTTACTCTTTTAAGTTAAATTATATTAAATATGCAACAAAAATTATTTTATTAAAAATCCGTTAAAATAAATTAGACAGTCTTTTAAATTAAAAATCACCGCGGGCGGATTTTTTCGAAGATCTTTCATAAACATTCAAATAAATAAAAAAAGGTCACCTTTTTTCGAGCAAAGAAACAGTAAGTAACCGAAAATAACTCCAACCATGGGTACATAAATATGCATGTGCAAGAAAGAAATTTATTAACACTTCCAGTGCACGACTTCATCATTCAACTCGGAAAGCAAATATTAATGAAAGGCGGCCATTTTCATTTCGAGTTGCACAGTAAACCTAACTCACTTGCAAACGCAATGAATAATGTATTAATTTTCATAGACTAGCTACAGCGCAGACGATAATAATAAAAAAAATTAAAAAAAAAGAAGAGCTACGTGAGGCAGCAATAAACTCTCTCAACTCGGCTCACGAACGTTTAATGATTCGAGAAGAAAAATAGTTTGCGTTAGAAGGGCGGGAAAAAGAAACAAAGAACGAAAAAAAAAAATCTCTCATATCATTCTGTTTCAAAAAGAAATTTAGAGTAAATTACTTTCGAGTTTCAGAGAAAGAATCTCCGAAAAGGTGTTCTTACTGAAGTTAGTTTCGCGCCTTTTTTTATACATTCTTTTACGTGCTACAATAACTAGAAATAAATGATTTTGTCTCTTTTGAGAATTACAGATGCTCCTTCCTAGATGTTACAAAACTTCTTTTTAAATTATTCTCTGAAGTATGAAGCATAAGAGATAGAAATGCAAATCTATTCTCGTTGCTCAATTAGCATATTTTAAATTCAAGTATCCTGAGTTTAATTGAAAAAAAAAAAGAACAAACGGCATTAAAAATGTTCATTTTTTACACAAAAGATGCATTTTTATTATCATTCATTGAAGAAATTATAAATAAAGTGTAGCAGTACTAAAAGAAGTAAATAAATAATATTTTGAGTTTCGATACTTCGAAATGCTTTTAATGTTAAACATACCCAATTAAAATTCTATCTCTTCAGCATGAGTGGTTTAAAATGATATGAAAAAGTAAAACTTACTTTTTCTAAGTAGGTATTAATGTTCGGTTTGCTAAATTTATATTTAATAAGAGAAGATGAAGAAATCTACGATCGCAAATAAATTTTTTAATTATCATGTGAGAAATTATTAAGACATTATTTGTCTCAATTAATTTAAGTTATTAAACTGTTTAAACTGGTTTGAAACCATCACGGGACTTCTTCCCCCCTCTCTCATTTTTATATATAATAATAATTTTTTTAATTTCAATTTTTCTAGGTGGCAAACAAATTTTGGAGTTCGACCGATTTTGAGATGGGAGGGGGAGAAAAAAATCGTTTTTTCTAAATATCGACGCATACATAATCTGAAAGTGTCGCGATTGTTTCAAACCGGTTTAAACTGATTAATGACTTAATTTAAGACAATTCGTAAGAATTCAAGGAATGAATAATTTGGAAATCAAATTGTATTTTCAGTTGACGATAAATTGTAAAATGTGACAACCTTCTGCATTATTCTATATTAACCCTAAAAGCGAAAAATTATTGCCCCCAAAGCAATAAATTGTCAATTGGTTTCCAACGAATTTTTAGTCTACAAAATCCTCAAACCTGAACAACATCATGTTCTAACATAAAAAATTAACTAAACTAGGCTCTAATTTTTGAAAAACTATATATTTGACTAAAAAATAAGTATAGAAAAATTTGCATTCGTCATTTTATAGTAAAGAACAAATTTAAGATTATTAAATACATAAAATAGAATTGAAGTTAGAAATAAAGAAATATTCCAAAAGACATTCACATATCTGTATAATAATTCATGCATAAATTCAGAATTCAAAATACTATTTTTACCAATGGAAACGCACCAAAAAGCAGAAAAGAATTTCCAATCACACTTACCTAAAAGAAAGAGAAAAAAAAATTAATATTCATTGTAAGCTACACAATTTACAATAAATAAAGAATTAATAAGAAGCACAGAAAGTAAATTATAAAATTATAATGGCACAGAATATTAAAGAATACCCACAAAAAAAAATAACAAGCAATATAAGAAGAAAGATTAAATGCGACACTGCAGACGATTTTATCGTTGCTCTCACAGAGTGAAATCAACTACAGCATTGCACATTTATTTACCTAATACTTAGTATTTCTTGATTTTTAAAAAAAATATAATTACAAAAGAGAAGGTTTATAGCAAAAGAATGATTCAAAAAATAATTTATTTTCAAAACTAAATAATTTCAGAACAGGTAAAACGATAATAATGTGAAAGTAAATAATCAGAGAATGGATTCTAAAAAGAAAAAAAATGGAGATTTTTCTATAGAAAGATAGTAAATTATGTCTGTTAGATCATTACTAATTATTTTACTACGTAGCTATGTTCCTGATATATTTAAAAAATTACTAAAATCGGGATTCGTTGAACTTTTTAATTCTTATTTTTTATGGAAATTAATTTTTTATGAAATTATTCTGTTTCACTATATATTTGAACTCTATATTTTGACGAATCTTCATGCTTTAGATCTTGAATTTGAAAAACACATTTTTTGAAAATGTCCATTTGTCTGTCTGGGACAATGATAATCAAAAACGCTTTGAGCTAGTGCAACATAACCACTAGACAAAAATATACACTCGTGACCGCAAGTTGCCGTGTTATCTGGCTTGTGAAACCACCACACTATTAACCCCATGCCAGGAATTAATTGCCAAATAATTCGTCACGAGACATTCAGTAAAAGCATTAAATTCAAGCCAAAAGTTAATATTTCTTAATTACTAAAAGCCAATGCCATTCAAGGCATTTTCTAGCATGACAAAATAATGAGAAAGTATACGGAAATATTGAGGACGCTTAGCAGTCACCGGATTTGGATATACGGAGTTCATAATATATATCATAGTCTTGTGCCAATTGGCAAAATATTGTTAATATAAGGTAAGTAGATTTGCAATCATTTACCTCACTTATTAATTAATAGCTTATAGTTTAATATATAATAATTTGACAATTCAATCTATAAATTGCTTAATACAGTCAGACATAACAATGTCAAAGGCCAAGAAAATATCCTTCTGGGTGTAAAAAAACAAAATTATCAGAAAAAAAAAAGAAGTAAAGCTAAACAAAAAGTCTGTGTAGATCTGTTTTCTTTGGCTACAATGTAATTGCTTGACTTCAGAAATTACAATTTAAACTTCAACTGGGAAAGAAAGTTCCGTTCAAAGTACACATTCCAGCGATAAAAATGTTGAAACGGTGAAATTTGTTGAAGAATCGTGTGTTGATACAAATGAGACCGAATCAGAAAACAATGACGAAAATGACAATAACAAATATGATACAGAGAATGTAAATGAACATGGTTTATGGCCATGTATTATAATTGGATATATACGTATATAAATTCGGAAGTTTAGTTTAGTTACACTAACGTCCCGTTGTAAAGCAACACAAGGGCTATTTCGGGACGGACCTCGTCATTTTGAACCGCGGTCAGATGACAAGGACGACACCTGAACTGGCACCCCCCCCCCTCTCCACATCACACCAGCGGGAGGACGTTTGGGCTGACAGATTTAACGTGCAAGAGACCCCCTGACACGATGGTTCTTCGGTGGAATCGAGTCTCGAACCTGAAACCCTTCGGTTCCGAAGCCGAGGCCTTGCCACCAGGCCATCGCGGCCCATATAAATTCGGAATGTTGTGAGCTAAAATTGGACCTGTGCAATATAAAAGAATTTTTGCTAAAAATGCTGAAGGCAGATCATTTTCTATTACATGCTATTTTTAAAAAAATGCCAAATGGTGAAACTCAACATCGTAGTTGGTTAATTTATTCAAAGATGTAATACTCAGTATTTTGTTCTACACTGTTTTCCAAAAGAAGAGGAAATGACCAAACTACACGATTTATAGGTAGCTATAATAACTGGAGAAAGCTGTCAAATGTAATCCAAGATCATGAACACTCTAGTTTTCGTTTACTGCTAGGAAAAAAATTACTAAATTTATTAAATTTATGTTCGACTATTGATAAAACAAATGAAGTTAATAAACGAAGAAAGCTGCCAAATATAATCCGAAGTTAATATACGAAGACAGCAGCCAAATGTAATCCAAGAATAAGAAAGCTGTCAAATGTAATCCGAAGTTAATATACGTAGAAAGCTGCCAAATGTAATCCAAGAATAAGAAAGCTGCCAAATGTAATCCGAAGTTAATACACGAAGAAAGCTGCCAAATGTAATCCAAGATCATGAACAATCTAGTTGTCGTTTATTAGCTTGGAAAGAATTACTAAATTGGTTAAATTTATGGTCGACTATTGATAAAACAAATAAAGTTAATATAAATATGGAAACGGAATGACTCAAATTGCTATTTCAAAGAATTGTAGATGTGATTCTATTTTTAGAATATAATAATCTTCCACTTCGAGGAACCCATGAAGTAACAGGGTAATCTAATAATGGAAATTCTTCAAGTTTAATCGAATTATTAAGTAAATAGGATCCTGTTCTAATGGATCATATAAACAGAATAATGAATTCCATAAATTCACTGAAGTGCCACTGAATTAGGGATACCTGTCTAATAACGAGTTGGGCCTCCTCTGGCCTTGATAACGGCTGCCACTCGACGAGGCATAGATTAGACAAGTTTCTGAAAACGTTCTACGGGGATGGCTTGCCAACTATTGGCTAAAGCTATCCATAGTTCAGTAAGGTTCGTTGGTGCAGTGTGTTGGTCTTTTACGTCTTGTTCCGAAAAATCCCAAATATGCTCTATAGGGTTTAATTCTGGGCTTCTAGGTGGCCAATTTATGACAGAAAACTCAGAAGAATGCTCATCCAACCAACCAGTAGCCAATCGAGACTTGTGAGAGGTACAGTTGTCTTGCTGAAACACCCCATTACTTTGCGGATAACAGAACAGCATAAATGGATGGAGGTGATTCCCCAGCAACTTTATATACCGAATTGCATTGAGAGAGGTTGGTACAGACACCAATGATCCCAAACAGTGCCACGAAAAAACACCCCACACCATGATTGAGCCACCATGCCCTTGAACAGTTCCAACCTGGCATGCATGATCCATGGCTTCATTAGGCTGACGCCATATTCTCAACCTCCCGCCGGCGTTAAGTAGTCGGAATGGAGACTCATCACTCCATGCCACTTGTTTCCAGTCTTCTACACTCCAGTCTCTGTGTTCTCTTGCCCAGGCAAGACGTGAAGATCGATGGCGAGCATTGAGCAATGGTGCTCTGGTAGGTCGGAGCCTCCTGAAGTCCATACAGTGAAGCGAGCGTTGCACAGTCCGTTTACTGACTGTTCGACTGGCACCTTCATTCAACTGGGTGATAATTTGAGTTAATGTTTGGCTTCGCTGACTGCGTACAATACGACTAAGCCGTCTCTAACCACGCACTGTCACGGCTAATTGTCCTTTGCAATTAGATCGATTGCTAGTTTTTTTTCCACCATTCACGTATTCTTGGTATACTCTTGACACTGTCGATCTTGAAAATCCCAGCTGTCTGACGATTTCGGAAATTGAATGTCCCATGCGTCTAGCCCCTACGATTTGCCCGCGATCAAAAGGCATCTAAATCAGGTAGTTTACCCATAATGGCGATTCCAAAAACTAATCCAGAACTACCACAGTCCACACTATATATGCAGTTACCACAGCCCCCCTCCCTTGCGCATAAATGATGCGCAGTGCTACACAATTTGCATATCTCTTGCTATCTCTAATTCAGTGGCACCTCAGTGTAGAACTATGCATCGTTTAGGTCACAAGAAAAAAAATATTTCTGCATTAGAAAAGGAAGCCTTTAACAAAATTAAACACGATATAAAAGCAGTATACAAATGAATTGCACTCCTGATATTTTACCATATGGAACACACTTCAATTTTTATCACATATGTGGATTTTGAAGAGAAAAGATTAACTATAAATGGGTCATTTATAAAGTTTATTGAAGAAGCTGATATGACTGGTAAAAGACTATTGCAAAGATTAAGCGAAATTGATTTGGATATTATGAATTGTAGAGGGCAAACATTCGACAACGGTTGCAACATGAAAGGGAAATATAAAGGTGTACAGTCTAGAATATTTTCTCTAAACCCGCATGCAATTTATGTGCCTTGCTTATCACACTCCTTTAATTTATTAATTTGTGGATAAATAAGGCAGCATATACTGTAAAATTTTTTACAATATATACAATATACAGCTAACAATATATAGCTTCCAGTAGTATATATTGTAAAAAAATTTAAAATTTATGTGATTTGCTTATCACAGTCCTTTAATTTATTAATTTGTGATGCCGCTTCCAGTAGTATATACTGTAAAACAATTTTGGGGATACTTCAACGCATAAAGCTTATTTTCCACATCTACAAAAAATAGAAAATTCTACTAAAGTATTTAAACATTACTCTTATGTGTCACTTGTTGGGAAACCAAAATAGATTCGGTTAAAGCTATTTATACAGAGTTTGAACTAATTTGCAATGCTTTAGAAATTTTTTTTTATGTAAATAAAGTTAATCCAGGGGTATCCGAAGCTAAAAGTTTATTAGAAGCAATACAAGAAATGCCCTTTATTTTATGTTTAATAGTATGGTTTGCAATAACACTATCAATACACTGTTTCAAACAAAAACAATTGCTCTAGATTCAGCTTTCAATTTAGTCAATCAAATTAAAACTTAAATTCAAAATTTAAGAACAAAATTTAACACATTTTTAGACGAAGCAAAAGTGCTAGCACGTAATTGGAACATTTGAGAACATTTTCCGGAAAAACGAATTCGAAAAAGGAAAAGATTATATTACGAATTAGCAGAAAAGGAAATTATTAAAAAAAAAACCCGGTAGAGGAATTTAGATGTTATTTTTTTAACACTGTAATTGATACTGTTATTGTACAAATAGAAGATAGATTTGAAATAATTCCAAATATTACTTCTGGTTACAAATTAGTCACTGATATAAAATTTTTAGAAAAACTCAAGATAGAGATATGTCCCCAAAACTGTAAAGTTTGATAACAAAGATGTAGATGTAAACCTAATCCATTAATTTGTATGCTACGGGATTTGATTTTGCATGGAAGAGGTGCAAATAACGTACAAGACATATTGCAATACATACTAAATAATAACTATAATAAGTTACTTCTAAATGTATTAAATGAATTAAATTTCGGTCATCCTCTATTAATTTAAAAGACATTCTTCAAAGAGCTTGTCATCCACATCTTTTTACATTCCTAAAAATGATTGGATTTTACCATTTAATTTAATTTTAAATAGCTAAATTTTTTAAAATTTGCTTACTGCATTTTATTACACACCATAAATGCTAATAAGTTATGACAATTGAGAAGATTTTATATATGAGTTCACAAATGTAAGGGTCTAAATCATACCATACGTTTGGCGCAGCATAATCAAAAATGGTTTTGCGCCATAAAACTCCACTAAATCAAATCAAATCAAACCTGAATTAAAACTTTTCTTTACACTGCCAATTACTATAGCAAGTTCTGAGCGCTCTTCGGTCAAGCATGTGCTCAGAACGCTTAAATTCACCTCGCAGATTAAGAAATAAAAAAGAAATTGCAAATTTTTTTTAAAATTTTCTTAAGTAATTGACGTATTAGTAAAATCAAAATCACGAATTAAATTAACATGCATTAATAATATGTGCTCGTTTTCTTTTTAATAATATGTGCTCGTTTTTTTTAATAATATGTGCTTGTTTTTTTTAACTTCACAAAAAATTAGGGCCCCAAATGGCTTTCTGCATCCAGATCCTTCGTATAGAAGGCCGGCCCTGCTCCCCCATTGGTGTTACTTTTGTAATATTTGGAAAATTGAGATAAATGGCATTGTTTGTTGAACAGCACTATATCTATAATAAGAAAAAAGAACGAAATTAAGCGATATTTCGCCGTTTATCAGCGATCATTCCCGTAAATATTATTGCACAAAACTTATTTTCACAATATTTAAAAGCTTGAAAGGCCGCGGTAGCCTGGTTGGTAGAGCATCAGTCTCGTAACCGAAAGGTCGCGGGTTCTGTCCTCGTCTCGGCCAAAGACCGCCGTGTTGGCTCATGGCAGTTGGGGCACGTTAAATATGTCGAGACTGCAAAGTCCTCCAAGTTCCCATAGCAAAACGATACCTCTGGGGGTACTGAATCAGAGATGAGTCGATCTCTGATTTGGATCTAAATTCCGACTTGCTGACGGATGAATGAATTCGACCACCCCCTAAAAAGGGTTGTGTCGTGTGTGTGAGCTAGAAGTCGGACTTCTGCACTCTGGGTGCTCAGGGGTCTTTACCCTCAGAAGCTACTGCACTCCCTTTCCGTGAAAAACACGGACACGACAACAACATTAAAAGCTTGAAAAATTGTCATCAATGCATTTATTTATGGAGCACATTTTTAAAGAAATTTTTTTAGAAAAACAATATTTAACAATAGACTTTACAGTCAAAATGCAATTTCAAAACAGTCTCATTGTTTTATTAAATATTTAATCCCGTGATTTTATTCTACTGCCGAGAACAAGAGAATGGATTCTGAATACAGATTACTTGCGCAGCTAACATGTGAAATCAAGAACAGAAACTACATTACAGCAAAAGACAATGGGTAATTTGAAATAGATTATCTAGATACTTTTTAATGACATTATGATATTGTCAAACTCGCATTAGAAAAGTAATAAACACAGAAGATGTAAAACATAATAACATAGGTTTAATGTTTGTCGTGATTTGTAGACTAAAAATTTTTTTGTCTGGAGAATCATGAACATCAAGAATACAACCAATTTTCTTGGTGAAAAACTGGCCGTCAAAAGAGGTTAATTATATAAACATATGAAGAAATAAATATATTGAAATTATCATGTAAGAACACTTTTTTACGTCAAGTTGTAACAATTCCGTTCATAAAAATATATTCACGCATAACTCATATTTCGCAATCAAACAACTATAAAAACGATGGTTTTTGACTATCTCAAGGTCAATCGAGTTCCGAATTTTTTTCTTGATCCCGGAATTTATTTTTCATGAAAAACTAGTTAAAACCGGTTTTAAAGAATCACGTGACTATCAGATTGCGCATGCGTCGATAATTGGGGCGGGGGGTGAGAGACAATGATTTTCTATTCCGAAATCGTTCGAACCCCCAAAACCTTTTTTGTCAGCCGGAAAAATTGAAAATTTAAATAAAATTACATTATGTATAACTTTCGATACGTAATCTGCGTTTATCAACATTTTCTTCTTCGAGCGATAACTTCTTACGACCCTGCCCTTTATGGGCCATATAAGGGAATCGGGTACATGGCGAACATTCACGCCTTTTGCAGCATTTCGTTGACGATAAGTTGCCAAATGTGACAACCTTCATCATTTTCTAATAATCCTAAAAACGAAAAATGGATGCCACAAAAGCGATAAATCACCAATTTTCTACCCTCTTATTTTGTATATGATATATAAAACTTCAAACCGAAACAACATCGTGTTCTCACATGATAATAAATAAATAAATAAACAATCAAAACTGCAAAAACAGATCTAATGCTTATTTAAGCCAATTATTAAAAAACATTTTCGTAGCGATTCCTTACCTTTATCTGTTTGGTCATTTAATGGATTGCCCAAAGAATATAATCATCCTCGATTGCCTTACTGTCCGGTTACATATACAAAAAATGATTTATATTTATATGCGCAAAACCATGTTTTCCACGCTGAATTTCAAATAGTCCAAAATTTTCCTTTTTGGTGAGTTATTTTTTCCCCCTCTTCATATAATGTCCTATCGTATATCTCGGTGAAAAAAATAAAAAGCCTCTGATGGGAGAGATTGAAGTGCGAAACCGAGTTGAGTAAAAGCTCTCCTCGTATATAATCATCTATTTTTAGATAACGCCCCGACCCGCGACCATTTTCATTAATACGAAACTCGCGTGTAGGGAAATTTCGCAGCTTTTTCTCTCCTTTTTCGTTTCGCACGTTCGCAAATCGCTTTTACCTTAATGTGGATTTAGCACAAAGAGATAAAATAAAGTAATTA
>JAPMOQ010031357.1:1220673-1266784 GCA_026543055.1 Argiope trifasciata
TTTTTTATTACAACATGACATTTTTTTAATGTCTTGATTCAGTTTTAATGTCATCTTTGAAATTGAAAAAATGTCATTCCTCAACCCTTAACTGGAAAGTGAAAATTTAGGACGTAACTGGGGAGGTGCGGTCTACATAACCACATATTCTTTACACTCGAATCAAATTTTCTAATAAAAATATTAGACTGAAAATCAGTCGATATATTCAGCAGACTTTTTTTTTTTTTTTTGCTACATTAATATGTTTTAGAAATTTTACGAAATATTTTATCACTGAAAGAAGTAAATGCATTGGAACATTTTCTTCTCAAATTACATGTAACATTAAATAAAATTCTTGAATAAACGTATTACTTTATACTTATTAAATAATATTTTTTTCCCATTATATAAAGATATATAGCAAACAATATAATCTAAAATTCAATAATTGTATGAAAAATTTAAAAAAATGGACAATGGTTAAAATTGGCCCCTTTTTTATCGGCTTGTGTGACTTTCATAGCACGGTTTTCTAGGGCATTTTCAACTTACAAGAACTATTATAAAAATCAACCTATAAATTCTTTATATGTCTCTCTTAGTATATTAATATAGTTTACAAATTTTTCAAAAAACATTATCACTAGGAAAATTAATTGTTTGAACATACATATCAGACTCAGTAGAGTGCGAACTTTCATCGAAAAACTCTTCTGTACAATTATCCTTATCATTAAAATCACTCTCCACTTCATTTAAGTGTCTTTAGCACTGCCTCATAATAGGTTCAATAAATGGGGTGATATTTCTGGGCACAAGTTCACACATCATCTGCTAAGCCTTGTTTATCACTGGGACACTAACGGGGAGGAGAGCTCTGAGTGAAAAATAAGTTAAGCTCCGAGTGAAAAATAAGTTAAGTTCCGAGTGAAAAATAAGTTAAGCTCCGAGTGAAAAGTAAGTTAAGTTCCGAGTGAAAAGTAAGTTAAGCTCCTTGTGAAAAGTAAGTTAAGTTCCGAGTGAAAAGTAAGTTAAGCTCCGAGTGAAAAAATAAGTTAAGCTCCGAGTGAAAAAATAAGTTAAGCTCTGTGTGAAAAATAAGTTAAGCTCTGAGTTAAAAAGAAATAACTGAATTATTTTAAATACCATCAGCTGAAATTGGTTGAAAAAATGCAGGTGTATTGAAGCTACAGGATCAACCCATTCAATGGAGCTAAAAATAGAATAGGGGTTCATCGTTGGCTGTCTCCGAGACCCCACATCCCCAGTTAAAGGTTAAAACTTCAATAATTAAAAAATATATATGAAAATGGCACTTATTTAAAAAAAATTTTGGAAAAAATAAATCGAAAGATGATATTGATTAGCGATTACGATCTAACTCTTTGAAAAATTCATCTCTTAGAAACAAATTTGTGTAAACAATATAAGAAAAAAGGGTCAGTGCCATATTCTTGGTTACATGAATAACAATAAGGGTTGTCATGAAATCACAATTTATTAAGTAAGGTCGAAATAATAACCATCAGCGTAATAAAGTATGAAATTGCCGTAATTAATATTATTTCCTCTATTTTGAAGTCATAGGATATGGGATAAAACCGAAAGAATATCGCTTACAGTTACTTGGTATTAGCCATTTTGTAAGTTTATTATATATTTTGAAATAACTTTAATTTTTTTTTTCTATTATTGATTATTTTTGTAGATATGCTTTTCGAGGCTTGTAGGACAGATAAACTCTCAGCAGCAGTAAATATATATATTTTTTAATTATGGAGTTTTAAATGCTTACACACACACATGCGATGAATAAAGATTCATAGAAGTTTTAGCAAAATAATTGTATACAAATTACTCAAAATATAATAACTGTTGCAAAAACAAAAACGAATATATATATAAATTGTAAATAAATTCTATGGTACCTTTTCATCAGGCAGCTGATATAATATCAGATAATGTCAGTATAACAACCGTTCAATATTGCGTTTTTTAGATGTTGGTGCTGTACTGTTAGCTTATACAGTAACTACACACTTGAAATCATAATAAAAAATAAATAAAGCACTTAACTTCAATGTCACCATTAATCGTGTTCACTTCAAAAATAAAAAAAAAGTACCTCTCCCCACGAAATATTACCCTCTACCACCTTTTTTAGAAAAAACTGAATACGATAAACGTGATAAAATTGTCAGGACAACAAAAAATCCCTCCAAATTCAAAATACCAAGACAAGCACTTTATTTATGCCTTATAGATGTCCCCCTTTTACCAATAAAGAGTACAAAATCGCGCCATCTGGCGAGCGAATCGCTGCCGCAAGAGGAGAAGAAGAACGCTTGACCTCTCAAGAGCCCCGACAGCTGCTTCCTTTTTTCACCTACCCCTCTTTTACGAATATCTCTAGACCCTCCCCCTTCGCCCCAAATTGGAAAAAACGGAGAAAAAGTTCTTTTTCAGCGAAGAAAAAGCTCCCCCCCCTTTACCTGTCAGTTTCGTTCACAACAAGATCGAAATCACTTCTTTGTCATAGAGTGGTAGCATAATAGAATTCTTGTAATCATGATGGTTATTATTCTTCCTTAGTAGCTGTTACATGGGGGGAGAGTGTTTTAGAGGGGGGGTTGATGAGGTTGTTGAGGGTTCTCGGCGGGAAAGCAGGATATCATTATCAGTGTAATCAATCCTAAGGGAGTTGGGAAAGCGAGGGGTTGTTTACCTGTATGGGCTACCTTTGTACGTAAGAGGGGAAGTAATGATAATCAACGGTAAGCATAGGTATGGATTTATTATAAGAGTAGAAAAGGAAGGCAATTATTGAAATTAGATTGCATAGAAATTCAGTTTCATTACGCAACGAAATTGCATCACCTATATACACACCTAAATTTGATAATAGATTAGCTTTTTCTTTAAATTATAGTTGTTAAGATACAATGGTTTTAAATATTTATCATATATTTTTTTTAATGTATTTTCAATCTTATTTAGTATGAACTACCGTTTTTCCAATTTATACTAAGTACATAAATTTGTTTTTGAAATCATCATCGTTGGCCTTCTTTTTTTATCATGTGAAAACATGATGTTGCGCTGGTTAGCAAGGTTTTGAAGCTCGAAATCGCGTTGCCAATGAATAAAGCAAAAATGGCAGTTTTCATTTTCAATTTTTTTTTCAGGTGCTATTGCCAATCTCGAAAGAAAAAAAAGTATCGTATTTTAATTTTTAAGTTGACGCATGCGCATTAATATATAACCAGGTGATCAAAAAATCTCACATAAATCCAAATTTAAGGATAGGGAGAGTTCATTATATATATTTCATTTTATTAACACTGAATTTTTTAATTTCAATTTGAACGTAATACAAATTTGTGCTTTTTCACTTTTTCGTAAACGAAAGGTACAAAAAAAATATTACTAACGTAAAAAACTTTTGGCGAAGTTGAAAATTAAAGGGAGATTTCTTTGCATCTGAGTTATTAGGCAACATAAATTGTTGATGTTAGAAATAGTCAAATTTAGGGTTTCCAAATCACTTTTCAGCCCCTAATTTCAAAGATATTGTAGTTTCGAAGCATTTTAAATACACAAATTGTTCGTCTTGTTGAGGCGCTCATTAGGCTCATTGGATTCATTTTTTTTTCTATCGTCAATATTAAGAAAGTTACAGCGAAGTGAAAATTTCAAACCCCCATTTCCATTTCCTTTGATTTGGATAGCTCATTCACAAACTCAAAAGTTTTTGCATTTTTAACAACATTTCCCAAGCCGGTTGAAATCCAATCAAAATTACTCCAGTTATCCTGTTCACAAGATAACATGGGTAAAGTGTTATACGCATTTATGTATCCAAATACACTTTTGAACGAAGTGCATTTTTTGTTCTAGGGACCATGATAGTATAGAGCTGAAGAAATGTTATCGAATTCTTTTGATGAGAGCTATTGCAATAATAGTCTTTAGGAATAAATCTTTATTCCTAAAGACTATTATTGCAATAGCTCTCAATATATAGGAATAAACCTTTAAATAATAATAATAAACGAATTCAATATTTTGACCAATTTTTGTTTCAAATTCACCGAGTCCGAAAAATGTTTTCCGAATTATGTCTGTGCTGAATTATATTGTGGAGTTAAGTCAAGCTGAAGACTGAATGCCGCCAAGGAACGAGGTCGAGACCTTACGATTTGTAGCCGCGTAACATATCCGCTAGACAAAAGTGATCACCAATGTTTAGTGGTTCTTACTGGGTTATTAGGATACCTTCACATGTCTGTCTGTCTGTCTGTCGGTCAGTGAAGACGATAACTTTAAAAAGGTTTGAGCATGACGGATAAAATTTGGTATATGGTCTTTGCTCTGAATGGATTTCTATTAAATTTTAAATGGAATCCATTCAAGGAAAGTTTTCCTTTCGATTATCATTTTAGCAGTTAACACGATAACAACAAAACAAGCTGGATGGATAAAATTTGGTATATAGATTTAACGTCAGAAATGCTAATAAGTTTCAAATTTAGGACCAAATTCGTCAGGGGATAACCCATCTGCCCGTTGATACTTGGTCGCATCTGCAACTGCAATTAAAGTTGGATTTGCACTTAAGCTAGTTATACAATTCGATCAAGTAAAGCATGCACTGAATAAAAATTGCACATGCACCGAAAAAATTGACAATATCAACTTCTTGTCTCGACGGGAAAAGTACTTGCCATTGAACAGTTACTGCGCATGCGTGGTCTTCTTAAATAGATAGCAATTGGGTAAGTGAAAACCCTACATAATTCAAAAACGAAATTATATATATATGAAAATTAGGTATGTGTTTTTATGACTGCAATTTTAATTCTCAATCGGATTTCGGTTTTCATCGGTTTAAAAAAAGACGTCTAAATAGAAAGAAAATATTTGTTTGATTATATGATATTTGTGTCCAAAATGTCTGATTATATGATATTTGTGTATTAACCATACACCAACGATAAACTATTGTTCGTTAACGGCATTCAATTAATACACGTGTACATTCATCAGAGAATATGCAAGAAGGATTTGGAGAGACTACTCCTAATTTTTCTGGTAGGAATGATTTTCTTTTTAATACTACACAATGGATTAAACAGTTTTGCATGCTTAATGTTTGCTCTGCATTTACTTCAATCAATATCCTCTTAGAATTCATTTCAATTTTAGATTTCGCCAGTGAACTTGTATAATACAAGTTTACTGGCAGAATAGCTTCGCTAATTAGTTTCTAATAGTTCATTAAATCGCTCAGTAATTCGGAAAATATGTATAAATATTAGTTGAACCTTTGTGAAGGAATATTGTTCGGGACACCGATATGAATAGTGAAAAAATATATATAAATTGACCAATAAAATTATATTTAAGTTTCATTATAAAACAAAACTATTTTTATATGGGATGTTATATATGGATTATAGATAGGCTGTTACATCTTCCTTTACTGTCATTTTAAAAATAAGTAATTTCATACAATTTTTTTTGCCCTACTCTTATATACACTAGTAGCAGCAATTTTGGTTTTTAACTTTATACGAAATATTTTTGTTATTTGTTTATTTATTCTGAAAGAGTTCTATTGCCATTTTCTTATTCTGAAAAGTAGTCCAATAAAACTATTTTGAATTTAACAATTACTCCACAAATAATTTTTTTAAATAAAGTATTTTCATAGATTTTGCTCAGATATACATTTCAGATGCAGTGTATAAAAAATTCTAAACAACTGAAAATTGATCATTGAACTAAGGATTCAGAATACATCAAGATAAAAGCCCACTAATTTCTAACACTAAAAAGCTTTCCTAGTATTATTGTTGCCAAATTATTCATAAAAAAAATTTATAGAATGATGATAAAAGAATATTTTATACAATAAACAACTCATAATATGGATTGTATTATTGTAGAAATGATTACAACAATCCAGTATCCATATGATTTTATTTATTATTTTGAAATTTTAAAAACTAATTCTAATTGCGATTTTTATTTACTGTATCTCACAATGAATTAAAATATTAGAATTAAAATTAAAAAAAGATTTTGTAGTAATAAAAGGGATATATAAAATGTCATTAATACGATCATTTAGACGCTAAAAACTACGAATGAACAATTTAAACAACCAAAAAACAGACGAATAAAGAATAGCCAATTCAAATAACCTTGAAATTAAGGACATTATAAAATATTTAGAATAAATAAAAATATATTCACGCATTAAGTTATCAAGTTTGATCATTTCAACATAAATTAAGAAAAATAATGGCATTGAAACGCAATGCTACACAATCAAGCAGACATATACGAATCTATAATGGATGATTCAAAAATTAATAGCGGTTGATAAAACTACATTTATTTATATTTTTATCGCGAAAGAAAAGAATGTAAACAATGAAAAAGAAAATCAAAATATGCCATTCATGTGCTACACGAACAGAACAAGAATGATTAATATTTAAAATAAAAAAATAATACGTCAATGCAAACGATTTCTTTATCTAACGTTGATAAATATCGTTTGGTTCAAAAATAAAATAAATAGCAATTGTGATATTACTCGCTTTTTTTTAAACAGTAAAGAATGGCAACAATGGCAGAGATAATCAGCAGCACGTGCAAGTAATTTTAAATAGAATGCGAAGAATCTACTTTCTCAATGAATGAAAAATTATCAGAATGGAGATCAGAACGCGCCATTTTTTATTTATTTTGTGTTTATTTATTTTTCCGTTGCAAAATTTTCCCCCATTTGCTTTTACGCTTATCGACAGACAGATATCATTAGAAGAGGCTAATATTGCAATTCAATCATCTCCATGCATACTTCAAGGCTGCGCGTTTCATCTTTATCGTCTTCTAGCTAATGGGATATGCCAGTTTTTTTTTCTTCTTCCTTCTCTTCTTCCTCTTAAGCATTTTTAGAGTGCAACAGTTGGTTAGAAGCGATGTCTTAATTGCACCAGCAAGAAAATTATGTTCGCTACGTGAGAAATGGCTCTTTAGCGGCACGATTTAGAATTAAAAAAAAAAAATGGCACTGTTGGTGGGCTATTGCTATGGTTGTAGGGCTGAAATATTTTATAGTAGCAAAATTAACATAAGATCTCACTTAAGGGTGATTTACGCATTCTCCGAGAATGTGCGGGATGTGAGAAAGGGCGGTAAGATATCAAAATGAAACAGGAAGACCAACAGGAATTTAAAAGTCAATGCCAAAAAGATTAACTAGAGGGTCTAAAAAGATTAACTAAGGTCTAATTTATGGGTCTAATTCTACTGAAAATTGAGAACTTACACCAAGTTTTTGTTTTTAAAGCGAAATACTATATGCATGTATGTGTGTGTGTGTACGTACGCGTGTGTATGTAAACAAGCATACGTGTGTGTGTGTATAAACAAGCATGCAAGTATGTGTGTGTATATATAAACAAGCATGCAAGTATGTGTGTGTGTGTGTAAACAAGCATGCATGAATGTGTGTATGTATATAAACAAGCATGCATGAATGTGTGTGTGTATATAAACAAGCATGTATGTATATGTGTGTGTATATAAACAAGCATGTATGTATGTGTGTGTGTGTATATATAATCAAGTATGTATGTATGTGTGTGTGTATATATAAACAAGCATGTATGTATGTGTGTGTATATATATAAACAAGCATGCATGTATGCGTGTGTGTATATAAACAAGCATGCATGTACGCATTTCTGCATGCATATAAACGTATTTTAGAAGTTGGATTGCCGAGTAGACGGAAGAAACTTTTGAATTAAAATTTCGATTTATTTCAATCCGGGTGGTATAATTTTTATACAAAGGATAAACGATGATGGGAGATGCGTCAGTCTACATCGCGATACAAGAACAAAAAGGAGAGAAATTTTTTCCTTCAGTGATTTTACTGTGACATTTTGATAAAGATTTTATTTCAAAAGTATTAATCAGTGTCCTGTGATGAAAATATAAAAGCTCTTAAATTCCGATTTATATACAGCCCGTTCGTGATGAGTAGGCGGATTATACGAGATCAGACAAGTCTATTTTAATCAAAGTTAATTCGATTGAACACATTTCACAGCAACAAACCCGTTAACAACGAAAGATATTCTGGAATTGAGAAGAAAAAAAAATTATTACAAGTTCAACACAATGATATATGCATTACAGCCTGGTATATTCCTCCCTCAAACCAAATGCATTCGTCTGTTCGAAGCTGGCGATCAGATGTCAACTCGTCAGAGCCGCAATATATAGATGCCAAAACTCAAATGAAGTGCCATAAACGGAATATATCCAGTTCTAACAAACTCACAATTTAATATTGTCGCATTGAAACGAAACACTGCCGAGTCTGCATAGCTGGATGGTTATGACGCTGGGCTCATAGTCAGGAGATCACGTATTCGAATCTCAGTAGACTTAAAATTTGCTTTTTCCTTCATTTCTTGTTCCAGAAGATTCTGGAACTTTTTTTAATTTACCAGATTAGTGCTCTGGACTTTTCTTACTGTCTCCAGAAAGGTATTTTGGGACTTTGCCTACTTGCATAAAAGCTGAAGATCTCTCATTCACAGTGTTCTCAGTTCAAAGTTGAGCTAATAAATTAATTTAACTCTACTTTCTGTGTCTCCTTGACTTCTACCTACGAGACTATATAACTAAATATATCGTAAATTATATAAATATAATATAACTAAATATACATGGTGTACATTTGTTGGAATCTGGTTGAAAGGTAATTTCAACGCACAAATTTCTTTTCCCACAAAATATTGAATATAAAGCCGTGTTCCAACGACCCGTGAGTCTGCACGGCACAATTTCTCCTCTTGTGCCGTTCCAGGGTACCGACCCGTCCAGTTTACCGATAATTTGTCATTAAACTGAACAGACATCAAGACAGACAAAAGAAGGGTAAGAGGGGTAAGCGTGCCCTGTCTGCAGACTCACAGATTGTTGGCACACACCTTAAGGCCTAATCACACAGCGAAATATCGTCTGCACTTTCCGTCAACTATTTTCCATTTCTACCCCCAGAACCGGTCAAGCAAGTTTTTCATAATGGACAACTTTTTCTAACCAGCTAGAAAATGACGACGATAGTGATGCAAATATTCTCCGCAAGCGAAATTCAACTAATCATATGAAACTTTGAAGTGAGGTCACGATGACGTCATTTTCTACTGACGGAAAGTGCCGACGATATTTCCCCAAGTGATAAGGCTTTTAAAGGTGATGTCAGATTGAGACGGACAATTTTAAAGGAGAAAAGATACTTTTGTATACTTGTTACTTTTTTAATACATGCGAATTTTTAGTACTTTTAATTCGAATGCAGACGTTTTTGCGATTTCGAAAGCCGAAAAAAAAAAAAAACCCCTCTATCGTTAGCTTAAAGTTAATACTTATTTAACAAAAATATAGCGAAAAGACCAACAAAAATAATTGCATTCTTCATTATTTCTGAAAGTCCCAAACATATTGATACAAATAGATCTTCATAGAGGTGCAAAATAAAATATTCGATTATTGCTTCAAAATTTGCCACATTAACATCGATCAACATTCATCATTTAACATTAACATTCGATCAAAACAAAGGCTTACAAAAATATTCTGCAACAGAAAGTACATTCCCCACCTCTCCTTCCATGACCATGTCTTTGCAAATGACACAAAAGATGAAAAAACATCAAAGACAGCCATTTTGTAATGACTGTTAAAAGTCTCCAGAAGCATTCAAAAAAGAACATCTTAGAAATGAAGGACGAAATTCCAAATATTGCGCTGCCACAAAGAAAAAAGATCTAGACTGAAAGTTCTTCCATATAAGAATGGAAAAACGACACAAAGAGAGCGATATTGAGAAAGAAAAGAAGAACACTGTCTCACCCGGGTGACTGCCAAACGACAATTCATCAAACTCTTCTTCAGAAATACTTCTCGGAAACTTCCTTTATTGATTGTTATTTGTTTTCACTCTGTACATCCGTCCTGTCCCGTTTTATTTTTGGAACTTTCTGATTCCCATCCCTTTTATTTATTAAAACAGAATCTTGCAGAAGACGACAAGGGGTGCGTGTAGGGGTGGGGGATGAGGAGTTTATATCCTCTGGAGCAGAAAATCTCATTCCGGACGCTTGCATCTCAATATGACGAGGATGCTGCTGTCTCATTTTTCACTGGCAGGGGCGGCAGGTGGTCGACCCCGTCGAACACCCTCGAGTCAGTGACTATTAAGAGGAAGCGCAAATGGATCGTCTGGCATGATTCACACCTCCAGTGGACGACCCTGCGCGGACCGACGGTCACACGATGCTACCCCTAGCGTGGAACGCGCTAGAGCGGAACTGCGCGCGATTCGAACCAGAGGAAATATTAAGCTTCGGAATTAAAATCGGAAACCAGGGTTTAAAATGAAGCAGATTCGAATACACCCCCTCCCCCTTTCCTGCATGATTGGCTACGAATCGATCTGGTCGAATTCTGATGCAATAGCGAGTTTTTGGACATCGGCTTCGGTGTGGGACAAGTAAGTCGATAGAACAATAAAAGTTTGGGTGATATCATTTATATTGATTAATAAATTCTATAATTATATAATAAATTAGTTCACAAATTCTACAATTATGTTATAACAAATTCTACAATTACGTAATAAATCAGTTAACAAATTCTACAATTACGTAATAAATTAGTTAATAAATTCTACAATTATGTAACAAATTAGTTAATAAATTCTACAATTATGTAATAAATTAGTTAATAAATTCTACAATTATGTAATAAATTAGTTAATAAATTCTATATTTATGAGTAGTTTAATTCAAAAATTAAAAAGGGTTTTAAAAGTATATAAATTTTTATTTTTGTGTTTCGTTTCAAAATTTCTGGAAAAGGATTCGTTACAAAATTAGGAATGGGGGGGGGGATTTGAAAATACCGAGGCTATCCGAAACTTAACGCAAGATTTGATAGCAAAGTTTTGGCAACCCTATAAATAAACCATTTGACAAATGATAATTTAGAGTTAACAAAAAATAGAGCTGTTACAAAGACAGAGCAACGTGTTTTCATTGTTGAACAATATTTCAAAAATAATGAAAGTCTGGTGACAGCAGTTCGAAAATTTGAGAATTGCCCTTCTAGATAGTGTGATTTAACACCATTGGATTTTTTTTGCGGAGTTATTTGAAGTTAAAGGTCTATGACAACATACACAAAATTAAGCATGTATTGAAGGAGGAAATTCAACAAAATTCAGCAACATATATGCAACGTGGCCGTTGAATATTTTGACTAAATAGTACTCAAGTGTATGCCAGCAAAGCAATGGATGCCATTTGTGCTATGTATTAGTCTATACATAACCCTATCCTGTTTACTTTGCAATTCAATAAAAAATTTAGCAATTAAAAGAATTTTTTTTTTTAAATTCAAATATTGCGCTAACACGTTGTTCTATTATGCAATGTTCCATTTTTACTAAACCTAAACTAGCAGTTGTCACATGTTTTCTTTAATAAGGTTGCCAACAAGAACTTTCTGAAAATACGAAAAATTACTAACGTTTAAGTAAATAAAAACAAATCGTGCATATAACATAAATTAAGATTGCTAAAACAGAATACTTTCCTTTACATAAAGTTCCTAATAAGTTGTTTAAATATAATTCAAATTCAGATGAAAAAATAATCCAGTCACTTACCTGAAAAAAGAAAGGAAAAGATTATTAGTAAAATAATAATCAATATATATTAAACAAAACATACAATCATAAAATTATTAAAACAATCACAACCCATTTCTTGATCAACAAAAATGGCGCTAATAAATCCCATTTATCTTTTGTTACACTGTAGTATTATTATTGGTAAGGAAGAACGGTTGTTCGCGGCCAGGTCTGTACACACTTTTGGTTTTCTTAATTTAGTCATTAATTGTGATTTTTCTTATGCAGTTTTACTTTATATATATATATTTGTTTCATTTGTTGATGTTTTTTAATGTTTTGCTTTGTTTTTGTCTTTTGCTGTTTAAATTGGTATGTCTCTTTTGCCTTCATTTTCGGGGGATTTTTGGATCACGAGGCGTCAATACTTTTGACCATTGTCCACCGATGCCTCACAGAAAAAATCCCTTATTAGGAATCCTTGCTTGAAAGTGGCCCCTGACGAAGTTTTCAGGCCGGATTCTTTTTCTATTGACTATTTTTTTTCTATTGATTATTGTTTTGATTCGGTTGTCTTATTTTGTTAATTAATTTAAACAAAACATACATATAGCAAAATTCTGATGCTTAGATAAATCTTTAACAAATTAAACATATTACAATTATTTTTTCTTAATATGCATGATATAAACACATTTTTTGAGCAGTTTCGTGGTAGAAGAGAAAAAAGACACTGAGTTTTTAAACTTCGCTTTTATTCCAGGAGGCATGATCTATGTACAAGCAAAAAACGACGAGGTACGTCTACTTAACAACACAAGAGCGAAAAAAGGAAAAAAAATCAACGAAATATTTATTCCCACTACTTATACACTGAGATTCTGGCAGGGATTTCTTTACACATGTCGATTTAGGTAAGGGAATTATAGGGATATTTTAAAAGAATTTGTTTGGATCGACAAATTTTTATCCTTTCACTCGGAGCGGGATAGTTACAGATTTAAGCATTTTTAAAGAACTTCTGAAACATTAGTTAAATAAAAAATAAATGATGGAATTGGATAAGGAAATAAAAGAATATTTTAGAATCAAGTTAACACATTAAAGGCGGGGGATCTTGGCGAAAGTATGCTAGGTAAAGCGGCGATAAATCGTAATGCTACGATTCCCGCCTTTATTGTGTTAATATGTGCTAAATTATGAAAAACCTTTGAAATTAATTGGGATTTCATTTAGGTTTGTAGATATCATTACATTCATATTTAAGCATTTATTTTTTGAAATCAGAAGGCAGTTGCGATTAAAGTGAAAAGACTTTGCATTTTTAAATTCGTTTTAATCCATCCCGGGATGGCACATCTACTCAAAACAACAGATTAGGGAAGAAATGGGGAAGAAACGAAAGATCCCTAGTCTTATACAACATGAGATAATGAAAGGGAATATATTTTTTCTCAGTGCTAAAACAATGAGATTACGACAGGGATTTTCTATGCACGTGCCAACCAGGCAAGGGAAACATAGGGGTTTTCAAAAAAAAATTTGTCAAGTCCGGTATTTTGTCCCTGCATTCGGAGCGTGTGAAAGTGTCGGCTTGTAGCCGATTCAGCAATTTTATAAAGCTCCCGTTGAATTAATTAGAGAGAAAAAGTGGAATGGGATCAGGAAATAAAAGAACATTTTAGAATGAAATTAATATGGGCTAAATTGAGCAAAGTTAATTAAATTTCAAAATATCATTACATAATTGGTATTACTTTCTCGTCTATTTGTAGGTTCGCATGCAAGTAAACGGGATAATTGAAAAACTTACTGTCTCATAAATGAAATTTGATATGCGATTCCATCACTGATATTGTTGTACAGTATAAAATTTTCATTTCTATTAATCAATAAGAAAATGCTTCAAATTTTATGCACTACTTTCTTTTCTATATCAAAGACTCACACAAATTTATTCCCGTTTTTAAAGAAAATCGGAATTTTTAGTGAAATTTAATTTTACTCACACTTTTACTAACTGTTCTACCAATTTTTTTTACGACGAATTTTATGGAATTCAATAGAAATATTCAATAAATGATCTATGTTTTCGGTGCAGCATATCCTAGAAAAGTATCTTGTGCCAGAAAATTACCATACCATATCCTATCTTTTCTATATCACAGAGAACAAAATACTCATACGCGCAACTCTGAAAATTACGACCTTTCTAAATCCTCCTCCCAGTTATTTTTATAGAGCATTCTATTGGGTTAACTATTCGCACTAACCGGCGTATAACACTGGCGACATAGTGCCAGTTGTTTAGTCTACGTGAAGGTTTTCATTCAGCTTGTCTCTCATAAATGGGGTAGATATCTTGAGTAGCCAGACACTAACGAGGTATCAAGGATTCATGAGATAGCTATCTAATGAAAAATCTTTGAAATCAATGACTGGGGTGGGGGTGTTCGACGTAGTTCTCTTATAGAGAACACACATGGAGGTGGTGCTTTCGAGAAAATGGAGGCGACTGCTGCTGACATATATAGGTGTTATGAAATTTCAATAAAAAGTTGATGAAATTGATGCTACGGTTTTGGATGGGGAACTCCGCCAAAGTTTACCTCCATAGAGAATATTGTTTGAGATTTAGGCTTTGGGAAGGGAAATGAATGTTGAATGAAATGTCTAGAAGTAAATATCTTTCATGTGAAACAAAAATTGGTGCGTTCGAACTAGATGTTGAACAGATACTAAGGCTTTCCTAATCATTTATATAGATTAAAATGCATAGTTGTAAATCGATTCAATTGTTCTTGATGATGATGTTGTGTCTGCGGTACCATGGATGAGAGCCTCTGAGCACCCGAGGGCAGAAGTCGGATTTCTAGCTCATATGAAGAGGACACTCACACACTCGCTTGCACAAACCCTTTTTAAGGGAACTCTTTCCCAAACCTCACAGATAGAAATCAGGGTAAAGAAAAACCATGCCCGAAACAAGGACTCTAATCCGGGATATCTAGATCACAGTGATAAGGTGCTATCCCTACACCAAAACACCGGCAGTAAATCAGATACGTCTGACATGAGCGAACAGCTATTTGTAAGTAACATTATAAAAGTATAAATCAGGAGTTCAAAATTATTATCTTAACGTTTAATTACAGAATATGAGGTAAAGATACTAGCCTGCGAAAATCACAGAAAGAAGAATTTCCAACCCCCATAATAAATAAATTGTAATGTTAAAAACTTTCGGAGGGATATTAACTCATTTGTTGAAGAACTTAATATCTGATTTTATTATCATAACAAATATATTCTTGTATTAAAGTACTCATTCCCACACTAATGTAATTGATGTACACATAATCAAATTAATGTAATTTACATTTGAAGCAATAATGTAGCATGAATTTTATTTCAAAGCTTAATTCAAAACATCGTATGGCTAATAGTGATACACGCAACTCAGGCACTGTTTTAAATTTTTGGCCACACACCACACAAAAGGACCACATATGGCTATGCTGCGCCAAGCATATGGTATAAAATTCTACTATCTAAAAATTGCTTCATTAATTAAAATATAGAATCATTGGGCCTCAGTAAGAGAAGGCGAAAGTTGATAAAATTACAATGAACATATCAAATTCAAAAATTTCAAAGAAGCAACGGTGATTAAACTGTCGATGTAAAGTGAAAGCAATTATATTATTTTTTAGATACCAAATAAATTTAAAACAAAAAAGTATTAGATGCACGTAAAAAGACGAACAGCCTTTAAAAATTTGAAAATATTTGGTGGTAAATCTCCACAACAAGTCATAAAGTTAAAGACGATGATTTTTTTTAAAAAACGAATTATGTGAGAGTTAAATGAACAACATTGGATTAAAATACGTTTAAGGTATCCGACTACGTTAAAAACACTAACTGTCGACCACATTGGCGATTTTTTTTAAAAGTGTTATTTCTTATAATTTAGACTTTTCTCTTTCCAAAACAGTTTGTTTTTTCTGAGAAAAGGAAGATCTAACCTATTATCCAAAGGAATTTTCGGCAAAATTTATTTTTCAGCTAGAATTTGTCTTTAACTTCATTTTTATTTTTCATAAAAATTATCCACCATTAACATGATATCCCAAAAACTAATAGAGGTATTGACAAAGATTTCAGCTTGTGTTCTAATTGATAAAGGCAATGAAAGGAACCAAAAGTTTTGTTGTTTGTAAAATACTTTTTCTGCTATCGGTGTTTTTAGAAAAATAAAGCTGTGAATTTAAGGAAAAAATGCATATATACTTATATTTTTACCCGTAACTGCTTTGCATCTCAAAATGTTTTAGATTTTGGTTCATTTCATTCATGATTATATTCTATAACTTGTGTACAAAGAAAAATAGAATTGTTGCATTACCATTTTGTATAGAACATGAACCGTTTTGTTAAATTTCACTAAAATTTACCACAAATTTTCCTATTTCTCAAAATATATTATACTCTCAAATAATGTTTTTGTGTTTATAGTGTTTATAACTGATAATGCATTTAAAAACCAAAAGTAGTTTTTAAAAAAATCTAATTTTTCAAAATTTTTCTTTCGGACGTAGTCGGTTACCTTAATGCTAAAAACGATCCGTCAGGCACTGACTTCCGTCACTAAAACACAACAATCCCAGAAAAATACACCACTTCTACCACCAAATGAACAATCGAACCTGCGACACAAATCTAATCCGCACACGAACTCCCTATCCTCGCCATCCAATCCACCTTTCATAAAACTGCTCATATCCGCGTTCGGAATAAAGACCCCATGCCAGATGGACAGAGGCAAAGCCAATCTTCTCACGAAAGACTCCCCAAAGAACCACCACAAAGCATTCCACCCGAGTCGGCATTCACGGACGATAAATAGAGGGGAAGACATTATATTCCTTCATCCACAAACTTCTTTCATTCTTTTTTATCCTGCCCCTGGTGGAGGCAGGAGTTCTTCTTGGCAAGGCACAAGAAATTCTTAGCATTGTGGAAGGGAAGCATTGTTGGCAGAGGTTACCAGCTGTTGAGGAAGGGAGATTCCCCATTCTGCTTCGAAGGACTGAATCTGCAGGCGATAAAAAATAAAGGTTCATAGGAGGAAGAATGGGGATCGGGTAGGTTAGTTAGTTAGCCTAGTTGGTCAAGTGGGTGAGGAAAGAACCACTGTAGTGAAGTTCGTGTTGCAGTCAATGGAGTCAAATGTCGGTTAATTTGGGGAAGCTTGACTTTGAACTATCCTTGATGGGACATTTTGGAAAGAGGCAAGATTAGAAGGAAAATGGGAGTGGTGCTTAGTTGGGATGTATGAATTTTAATACAGTGGAGTAACGACAGGATGGTAAGATTAGCAAAACATATAAAGGTCGTCGTAAAAACTTTCGTGATCTACAATAAATTATTACAAAAGAGTCGTATATAATTCCATAATTTTTTTTAAATTATGGAATAGTTTTGATTTTTTTTGTCCAACAAATAATGTTCCAAACACTATAAGAATCTATGAGAAGTTCTATAAAGATATTACAAATGCTGAAATAGTGATTTTGCATTCAGTTGTTGAAATAATGAATATAATTCTTTAAAATTTTTACTATGGAATAGTTGTCATCATTCTTTTTTGTCCAACAGGTAATGTTTTAGATTGATTTCTCTAAAGATATTACTAACGCCGAAATAGTGATTTTGCATTCAGTTATTGAAATGATGAAAGCATTTAAAACGTTTTTCATTCCATGAATTCAAATGGGCCATCATTTGTTCAATGTTAAGCAGTAGGAGGTCATGCAGCCAGAAAACATGAGTGACTGTTCGGTCAATGTAAAGTTAGACAATACTTATTCAGCAGTCAACCACAACAAATCTTGTTGATACTGCTATGTTCAGTGGTGGCGGGGTGGTCGGCTGTATACTAAAAGAAGCCGGAGAACATGCGAGCCCTAATGTAGTGGAATAACTATAGAGAGCAAAAGATACACAAGATGCCATAAAAAGTATTCTATATTACAAACATTTAATACAAAAGAACTATGTTGTCGTTTCTTATGGCACAATGTCCAATTATGGATAGGAAAGGCACCATTTTCTACAAGCTCCTTCTCAAAGGTAAAACAATATATTCTACGAAATACTGTCATCAAGTAGATCAATTAAAAACTGCCATAACAACAACAAAAAACACCTGCTTAGAATTAATGAACCGAAGAGGCGTTGTTTTTAAGCATCACAACGCGAAACGACTAATTGCATTGTTCGTAAGAGAAAAGTGCTTAACGTTTGATTGGGATGCTTTGCCATCCCAATCAAACGCATACGCCCCAGATCGCATCACATCAAATCCCGCATACGCCCCAGATCGCATCACATCAAATCCCGCATACGCCCCAGATCTTGCTGCATCTGATTATTACTTCCTTCGGCCCTTACAAAAATTCTTCGCAATAAACGTTTTAAACTCATCGAAATAAAAGGGCATCTCGAGGATTATTTCTTGTCCAAAGTACGAAAAATTTTGGAAAGAAGGCATAACGAGGCTTCCCGGGACATGTTGGGGTAGCATTGTTTTATGAAAACAATATTTTTGTACACACAAATTGCTATTTTCCAATTTCTGAGATCTTAAAACAGTTTCATAATGGATTAATCTTAGAATTGGAGTCAAATCCTTCAATGTTTAACACTTGATAATGAATGAAGTTGTATTTCCTTACTGGTGGAAATATTACTTTTTATCAAAACTGTTAATAAACAAGGGTGAAGTTTTTTTAAACACATTATAAAAATTAAATTATTTCATTTCCTTCGAAAAAAATTACATTTCAGAAAGAAGGGAAGAAGGTAATAGAGCAAAAGGGATTTTATGTAACAAAATTTATAATATCTTAAACAATAAATACTGTGTATTCATTTCATATTAAAAATAGGAAATAAACTTATGCGACACGCTATTAATAAAACTATGCAGCTGTCTAATATGACATCCACCGATTCCATTTCTCCACATTTCCACTTTTATAGTTTTTCTCTTGCCAAAAATCGATTCAACATAATTGAATCTTCACATAATTGGAGTTCACAGAAGAGGAACACTCCTGTTAGTTTCTTCACTAAAAACACAGCATTCGAATTCACTCGCTGAACAGAGGGAGACGAACACTTCTCGAAAATCTCAGCAACTTTCCACGCCTCTCGTCCTATCGTGGCTCCGGGATGACAAACACTGAATCACAGTCGCTTAATTGTGTAACATTCTCTTTCCGTCCGTGTCAGCGCGAAAAAACGTTTTTAAAAATAGACACAATGAGAAAAAAAAGGGGGGGGATGACTTAAGACGTCGCGTACGTGCTCTCTCTCTCTCTCGACAAAGTTTAAAAACCTGAAAACTGGAGAGAGAGAGGGAAGGAGATGTTTTTTTCCTCCTTCTAATAAAATACAAATAGCGAAAATTCTTTAAAAGAGGTCGAATGAAAGTAAGTACGATATCGTTTGAAATGTTTTCTTTACTAGCCGCCTTTGGTGACTAGCTGATTCGCATGGAAAATGGTTGTATGGCCGGCTTTCTGGCATTGGAGTAGAGCGGCCTCCCCGTGATCTAGGCGTTCCGGGTTCGAGTATGGTTGTTCTTCATCTGTGAGGTGTGCTAATATGCCCCAATGTAAAAAGGGTTCTACTGGTGAATGTGTGAGTCATCTTCATATGAACTAGACTGTTCTCTGAATGCTCAGGAATCTTAACCCTCAAAAGTCACAAGACCCCTTTCCGTTAATCTTGAACGAGAAACAATGACATTTTTTTTTTTTTTTTGCCTTTTCACGTGATTTTCGGGGAGTTGATTTTCGCCTCAGTTGCACCCCTTTCAATCTCTTATTATACCCCTGGTGGTACGCGTAATACACTTTGGGAAACGCTGGTCTATCTCAAAGCAATTTTGAGGTACCTTTGTCATAGACATTTCCCAAAAATGTTTTTCGAACTAAAGTCTACAACCTGGAGATTTCTCAAAATATATTCTAATTTTTTGACGATTCCTAATTTTTCTCTTTAGAAAAATAGACGAGAAAGTAAAAATTACAGAGCTCTTTGTAGCAAGCACACAAGAATAATAAAGAGCTTGAAATAGAGGAGAGGAAATAAGAGCATTAAAACTGCAGCTGCACAAAATTTCAAAACTCTACCATACAAGGAAGTGAGTGAAACATAGATTGCAACATTCCGCCTTTACAAACACGAAGTTTGCAAAGTTACAGAAATGCGTTTAATAAAAGTGGACAAAAGTGGGAACTAGTTATTAACACGTAAATGATGACAATATAATGCGCCTTGATACAAAACAATAAACCATTTAGAATGACGACCAACTGATTCAATCAATGAATTCGTCATCAAGGATTAACTTATCTTGTTTGTCAAATTGTAAACATTTTAAGTCAAAGTTACAGTTAAATTATGTATTGATTAAGCAAATAAAAATCATTTAACCAAATTTGAAAATCTTGGAAGTTTTTTACGGTCATACGTGAAATAAAATACGAATAAATTCCTAAAACAGATAATTAAAAAAAAAAAAATTTTCCCATTCAAAAAATATCGTCTGAAATTCAGAATAAAAAGAATTGTGCATGAAATATACCAGACAGATGTCGTCATAGCAACCAAAGTTTTTTTAAAAACTTCTTTTTGTTAGTTTGTTTTACATATCAGCCTTTTCTCAAACGATTCAACAAAATAAATGAGAAATAAAAAAAGAAAATGTGAGGGTAAAAAAGAGGGGGAAAGAAAAATAAACAAAACGCGCACGGAATACCAAATGAAGCAAATTTTGCAATACGCGTGGTTGAACCCAATAATGACTGCTTGCTGGAAGCGGGGGTGTGTAAACACAACAACAGCCCGTTATCTCGTTAGCGGTTGAAAAGTTTTTAAGGTAATAAAGTTCAGGTATCGTTCTCTATACGCTCTCGCACACCCTGCAATAGACTGATATGTATCTGGAACAGTTTGCTCCGAGCAGATAGACCTTAAATAATGAGGTCCACGAGCCATAATGATGTATGCATATAAAACAGTCGTGTGGTTTTATGAACAGGGTGCAGGTTCATCAGAGATTTGTACCTTTTTAGGGGTTGGAAGGCTTGCAACAACTGCCTGTGAGGATTGCAACACTAAATAATTGGTAACGAATTTATAGCTGTATTAAAAAATGTCTTCCTGTTGATTTGTTTTTGCCATAATAAATCATACTAAAAAAGGACAAATTGTGCACTGTTGTTTTAAAAAATTGCACAAGAAAGAAATAACGATATTATATATATCCTCGTTTTTAAGTATTAAGAAAACTGCCTAAAAATAAACTACAACATAAAAAAAATCACTCGGAATTTAATATGCTGTTGTCATGAACGGTAAAGATAATACTTGTGATCATTTTTTATATCTTATTAGAATTGAACGATATTTAAGTAAAATAACATTAATATTTCAACTATATTATTCCATTTTTTACTTCCGATAAAGAACTGGTAGCAGGCCGTGTTGGCTAATGGCAGTTGGGGTACGTTAAATAGGTCGTGGCTACAAAGTCCTCCAAGTTCCCATAACAAAACGATACCTCTGGGGGTACTGAATCAGGGATGAGTCGGTCTCTGATTTGGATCTAAATTCTGACTTGCGGATGGATGAATGAGTTTATGAATGAATTTCAACCGCCCCCTAAAAAGGATTGTGTTGCGTGTGTTCGAGCAAAGTCGTCCTTCCACCTGAACGGTGCTCGTTCACAACGAAAGGCGCACCTCTCTTCCTTAATTCGAAAGAGCTCTGTTAATTCAGGCTTGGTATGACCAAGTGGAATTAGACGACAACAACAACAACTGGTAGCAGACATAGCAATGTGAAGTATTCTCTAAATTAAATATTATATATATATATACACGGCAAAATCTCAATAATTCGTCCGTCAACCCAAAAAAATTATTAAAAATAATTGAAACCATAAATTAAAGAGCATTATAATACAAAAAATAAAATCTTACGTTCACTTAAGTTTTTTAAAAAAGCAAGCCAACAGAAATGCAGAAATGTACTGCTTATTTAGTCAACAGGAGCTTTGAAGACGTTCGTTGTGGTTATAGTTTGTTTTCAATTTTTATAAATAATTATCTTATTTTGCTACCATCTCCAAAATAAATAAAGAAAATGAAATCTACGATCATTAACTTCAAGTTATCATATAAGAACATTATTTTTAAGTCATTCTCTTAAGTTATTAAACAGTTTAAACTGGTTTGAAACAATCACAAAGCTTTTTTTATCGGTCTCTACCCCACCCCTTCCTCTTTCTACATATGATAATTTTCAATGGTGGTAGCCTTGTTTTATGAAAGCAATATTTTTGTAAACAGACTGCTATTTTCTAATTTTTGAGATCTTAAAACATTTCCATAATGTGTTAATCTTAGAACAGGAGTCAAATCCTTCAACCTTTAACACTTAATGAATGAAGTTATATTTTCGTACTAGGGGGAAAAAAAATACTTTTTATCAAAACTGTTACTAAATACAGGCGTTTTTTTTTAACACGTCATAAAAATTATTTCCTTTCCTCCGAAAAAAAAAATTACATTTTATGAAAATTGGCGTAATTTTGCATTTTTGGCGACTTCTTCGTTGCACCCGTATAACGGAAGAGTACCGATTCAGCATTCAACATGGAACGAAAGATCAACGGAGTTTAAAAATTTGGTAACTGGAACTGAAAAACATAATGTACAGAATCGTACAGCATCGGGGTTGGTGAGCGAAAGTAAAGAGAGATGACCCCCCTCTCCCACGAGCAACCTAACAAAATCTTGCTGGATTAAATATTTAAAGGAAAAATGAAATGGATCACACTAAGAAATGTGTAAGTTTCATGAGATAGTATTCAGCTTTAAAATGTTCTTTTATTTATTATTTATAATAACTATTTTTGAAATAAGAAACCACGACACGTACTTTGATTTTTAATAATTCATATAATTTGTAATGTTATTGATTTACTTATAGCCTAAAAAGTGAAAAAACATAGCTTAAGGACTTTGAAACCCGCAATTTCGACAAAATGAGAACACGAAACATTAGATGATAAATTTAGAAATTTATAGTCTATTACAAGTGTAGTGGTATCTTTAATAAGCCAGTAACGGCCATAGACTCAGGTGATCGCTTTAGTCTAGAGGATATATTACGCGGCTTTCGATCTTCGGCGAAATTCAATCTCCACATTGGCGCGAATCCACTTTGTCACTCGCCACACAAGAAAATAACAATAACTATGATACAATTAAAAAAAAAAAAGTACTTTTCCATTATATCGGCGCAAATCTCGTCAAGCTGACTTTTTGGCGAAAACACACAGTTGCCATTTTGACGCAAGCAACAAAATGGCGCGACTTTCTTTAATAATGTATCGGAAAAAGATCACCGGCTGCGATATTCCGTTTGGCGTTGGTTGCATCATTATTGGCGATTTTTTGGCTGCGCCGGTATAATGGAAAAGTACTAAAAATATTTCTTTTCCAGCATTGGCGAAATCTCTATTTTGTGGTTGAGAAAAATTAAACTTTATTTTTTAAAGGCTTGATTGCATATGCATTGTGAATACGAAAAACCAATTAAAAAAATGATTCCTAGTAAATGTTTCGACTAAACTAAAATAAAGTACCATTTATGAAACACAAAACGGGTTGTTTTAAGCGCCAGTCCACAATCAACCGTGTCTCCGTTCTAAAAGTGACCCATTTTGAGTATTCATCTCGTGAAATAAGTGTTAATAAAATACACACATCCGCTTTTCAGCTCAATTTACCAGCGCTTCATTCTGAAGAGAACGAAATCCAACTATTTGAAAGGAAGACGGATTCTTTGTCCGGTCGCTTTAACACATTCTAAGGACTGAAAGGAAGAGGTTCCCGCAAAACGAAGCGAAAAAGAATCGTTTGCTGAAACAATTAACTGTTCTACTTAAGAGCATTTACAGAGAAGTTGAATTAAAGATAGGAAGTTGTTGGTCGGAATTGTTAAGTGCATTGCAGCAGGAACACATGACCATAATAAAAAGAAAAAACACGGAAAGAGAAATTGTCGTAAACAACATTAATGTATGTTAATTTAGTCATTTAACTTTTAAAGATGATTATTTCATTATAAATGATTTATTTATCAATAAGATTATCTTAATTGTAATATTATGCAAACTATATCTTATTTGTGACATTACGTAAACGATTTTTGTGTATATTAATAGGAATATTATGCAAACGATTTTTATACACATTAATTATGATAAAATACAAATAATTTTTTGTACATATTAATCGTAAAATTATACAAACGATTTTTATGTATATTTTTATAACATGATATAAACGATTTTAATGTACCTTAATTATAATAATTTGCAAATAATTCATTTAGGAATTCATCTTATATGATTTAAAATTACATTTTCGTATATATATATATATAATTGATAAATAACTTTATTAAATTTATTAAGAATAGAATCAGCAGGAATATAGACGATTACAATAGCATGACTC
Source organism: Argiope trifasciata (assembly GCA_026543055.1). Lineage (NCBI taxonomy): Eukaryota > Metazoa > Arthropoda > Arachnida > Araneae > Araneidae > Argiope > Argiope trifasciata. Next base: position 1,244,989 of record JAPMOQ010031357.1, read on the forward strand.
ATAAGTTTCTTTCCCTTTATAATGTATTTATTTCATGTAAAATATCTATAGTTTAAGATTATTTTATGCAAATTGTTCTGTTTTATATCCTCTATCTCCTTGGAATCTTCATTGTTCCTCTTTTCCAAAACAGTTGACATTTATTTGGCTAAATATTTCTCGAAGTGCGTTTTTATTACGCTTGCAGATTGGAACCGTTTATTATAAAGAGGTTTTTAGTTACAATAGCAATTGATAATTGAATGGAGCAACATCTGCGGAGTATGGTGATGTAACACATTCCAACTAAAATGTTACAGCTTTTCTCTTATAGTCAATGAAGCATGCGATTTTGGGTAATCGTGATGAGAAACGATGCCTCGAAAAGTATTTTTCGGCAACTATGGCGGTTTCCATTCATCAATCTGTTCACATATATGGCCTGAATTGGTGGTTTCATTTTTAGAAGAGACCTCGTGGTAGAATATGCCTTTCCAGTCTCACCAAATGGATAACAATTATGTTTGGACGAAATTCAGCCTTCCGAACAGTTAAAGGTCGCTTACTGTCCTTATACCAAGCGCTTTTTCGATCACATTTTAATACAAAATTCAAATCCCGTCACCAGTGACGTTTTTTTATTTTTATTAAAGGTCATTTTTCAAGTCACTGGGAAATCATATCACTAATCTCCGACCCGCCTCTAAGGCAAACCGATTAACCATGCAATTCTGAATGACCGGACAGCCGCTACAGCAACACTGGCGAGAACTATGGTTGAGTCCCCTCCCCGTAGGGAGTACGTCCCGTCATCGATGGGAGGTCAGAACCCCCACTTTTTACTGTGCCCACAGAGTTGGCAAGATCAAACCACCATGTCGGAGGCATCTCATCCTCATTTCGAGGTGCCCCAGCCCGGGAGGGATCAAGTCACTGGTTAAGATAACTGCCAGCTGACATGCGATTATTACGATCAGATTCCATCACTAGGTGTGGAACTCAGAATTTACATCGATTGATATGACCCATTCTTACCAAGAAATAATGTATTGCTATCCAGGGAATTTTAGTAACATCCGCTATCCCACGCAGGATAGTGTTCGGTCAAACAGCTTGGTTTTGACAAGAGCCGTATTCGCCGTTGCTGGACGATCACTGCGCTCTTCATCTTTTTTCAAATTATCAGCTTTAAATCCCTTAAAGACAATCGTTTAGCAGTACTATCTTTTTTCATGTTTCTTTCATGCAACGTTCTCGACAACGCAAATTGCTGAAATTGCAATTCTTAATCAAAAGGATGTTTACACAAGTAAAATTTAATATGGTATAGAAAATTTAGGACATGCTAAAGTTCTTAACCAATTTAGACTAATGACTAATTTAGACTAAATAGACTAGACTTTTTAACTAATTAGATTACTTATGTCCTAAATTAGTCAAAGACATCACAGATTTAAAAAAAAGTATGTGAAAATATTTAATATTCTAAAAAATTTTTGGACTATTATTAAACTTATAGTTTTGCATGACAGTAATACGCTTAATTACATATCCCCCCCCCCAATAAAAAGAAAAAAAAATCTGTAACTACTTTATATAGAACTCATTTATATTCATTTAAGAACAGAATAGAAAAAATTTCAACGTATATTAGTATTTAAGAAATAAATAATAAAAAATTACAAAAATTATTCCAAATATGCTCTTCTATTAATGTCTGTTTAGATAATTTTCTAAAAAAAAAAAAAAAAAAAATCGCAGCAAATTACTAGATTTAGAAATTTATATTTTTACGAAAAAATCCAATTCTTTTGAGCTCGCGGCCCGTATTATAACGCTTCAATCTCTTCCCCATTCCAGAAAAATTCCACAAAAGCCAACAGTTCATTTTCACATTTAAGCTAGTTTCCCTTCTATATATATAAATAGTTTCTCCATTATGAGCCTGTCCCTTATCTAATGCAGTGCATTTAAGAATAAGTCCCTATGCAAATCAGTACCTTTACACGGTCGAGCAACTCCACAAACAGTTCCATGGACGGCGGGGAAAATCTCTTTGTCGTCCGTAAAAGAACAGTGTCCGAAGCTAAAAGAGAGATAAGTTTAGGAAACTAGAGGTGTAATTATCGAAATTACTACATTAGCGGAGGAGGTTTTGAATAATTCATGAAAATCCCAGCGGCTTTTCAACGGGTTGAACTGTTTTCCATTTTATCTCTTACACCCACCATGAAGAAGATTACGAAACCTGAACGAAAGAAGTAGAGGTTATTGCCAAAACCGAGAAACTTTTGTTATCGTTTGGTTCTTTTTAGCGAGAGAACGGTTCTTTCATATTCTTTTTAAAAAAATTCCAGGGTTTTTTTTTTTTTTTTCTTTTTCTATTCGTTCTCTTTCTTTCTTTTTATTTCTAGATTTTTTTTTTTTTAATTCTTCAAATAAGATTTCCTACGAAAAAAAAAAAAGTGAAGTAGAACATTTTATAAAACAATGAATTAAAAAACATGGTTCTAGTTTCTCTGATGATTATTTTCTGAAAGTAATTTAAAAAATAACAGATTGCTAAGGCATCATATATACTTAAAAATTAAATCAATTTAGTTTAATTAAGTAAATTAATTAAATTAAAGTCTTAACAGCAATAACTATACAATTTAATATTTATGTAAATATAATGAATTACTGTATTTGCATTAATGTCATCTTTAACTGAGTTTAATATTTACAAAGAAAACGGATCAGATTAAATTCATCGATAAAGAAAAATAATTGATCGTTTATTACTTGCTCAGTTTCATATTTAATAAAACATTATAGCTCATAAATATCATTAAATGGCGTATCAAATTTATTTATTCTCAAATAATCATGATCGCGCACAACTAAATCAAAGTTAATTCGTAAGAAAAAATTACTTAGCAGTGTAATGAGTTATTCGGAAAACATTAATGAAAAATAAAACGAAAGCAACGAGGAAAATTTATGTTCTTCTGAATAATTTATTTTTATTAGTAATTATTTTTTTAGCACAAATAAATCTATACATAGTATAAAATGAAGCCCCCAGAAAGCGTCTATGTTTGAAAGAGAAAACTCAAGAAATACTTAACTGATATTGGAGATATTTATACCATTTTGTAAGGTAGGTTTCAAATAAATTTGAATATCGTATAACAATTTGAATATCAAAATTTAAAAAAAGGAATTTTATAATTGCGATTTTAAATATTTTCCTACTACGATTCGCGCATGCGTATAACAGCAGTATCCGAGTACGATAATGAAAATGTAGACAGAAACGTTCAGTTAGCGAATATCGTAGAAAGAATGTCTACATTTGACTTCAGTAAATAAGGTTTTTCTCCTGAACAGCTTTATATTGCACTTGCTAGAGCTACATCCAAACAAAAACTTCATCTGGCACCAGGAGGAAAAACATCCAATATAGTTTACTAAGAAATATTATGAAGCAAGCTGAGTTTTATTTTTAAATTGGATTATACAGAGTTGACAAGCAAGAGTGGAACAGTGACATATTTGATTTGTATATTTTAAAATTTTAGAATAGCTTTTCTATTGTATATTTTATTTTTAGTATATTTTTAGGTTTTTTTTTCTATTTTATTGTTTGATATTGTATATTTTTAGAAGGATTTTGTCCATAAACATGTCACATTATTACCCTTTTAACAGTCTAAATATTTCTGAATGTGTGCCACGAAAAATTGTTTTGTAGTTATTTTTGATTATTTCTAAATATATTGTTAATGTTTGTTTCATGTTTCAAACATGCCCGTGTCATAACGGGTGGAGGCTAAACTTAATCTAAAAACTAATTTTCCCTCTTGGATCTAATGTTATGGGCAACGCTGTGCACGTACAGCTAGAATTTAATAAAATGTATTAAGATTTTGATTCATTAATATGTATATATTTAAAAACGTTTTTCTGCCTTTTTCTGACATTTAAATACACATCATTAAATATTTACAGTTAATAGTATAACAATTACAGTTAAATCGTTAAGAGTTAATCGTAATACAATTACAGTTAAATCGCTCAAAGTTAATTATATAATTACAGTTAAATCGTTTGCAGTTACTCGTAAAACAATTGCAGTTAAATCTTTTACCATTATTCGCATAACAATTACAGTTAAATCTTTTACCATTATTCGTATAACAATTACAGTTAAATCTTTTACCATTATTCGTATAATAATTCCAATTAAATCTTTTACAGTTACTCGTATAACAATTAGAGTTAAATCTTTTTCTTTAAACAAGAATGTTCAAATAATGCACAATTTCAGAAAAATGTATTATTTTTTCATTTGAGTACCAATGTAAAAGTAAATTTTCTGAATGAAAATGCAGATTAATTTTCCGTAAATTTATTTTATAATTTCATGTTATATAAAATGTTAAAATTACGGTATCTAATCGTTTACAGAAAAGTAAATTTTCACTGATTCATTCAGCAAATTTCATTTCAATAAAATCCAAAAAAACAGAGAAAAATATTTCGATAAAAGGTTTCCTTTTAAGAAATTCTTTTTGTTTTAATGTTAAAAGATCAATTTAATGCTATGATTTAAATGTTTAAAGTTTTAATATCAAATTCAGCATTTAGGATAAAAAGTTTTTGTTTCGCAAGGCGAAGAAGAATTTGATCATAAAGGAAACTAGAAAAGGTATAGTTAAATGACGTATGGTAACAATGCAGTTGATTTAATTTTATTTCACATTCGAGTTTACAAAATCTGGTAAACATATTTTAAAAATAAATTTTATCAATTTTTTTCCTGTTTAAAATATAAAACAAAAGATTGAATTTCGAATAAAATTCCAGGAGTTACGCTTTCGAATTCAGCAGGAAATAGTCGTCAAAATTTCATGAGTTTTAATTTAATTCCCGACATACGCTTTCAAATTCTGAAGGGAAAAAAAGTCGTCTGCAGATGATTTCTGTTCTAACTCGGAACATTCTTTGAATAATAATAATAATAATAATAATAATAAAAAGCAAGTAGAAGAAAAGCCATCTTTCGCACATAAACCCAAAGAAGTTCAGAAAATAAAAGTCTGAACGCTATAAAAAATCCCAATGGATGCCAAAGTCGCACATTTTTTTAAAATTATTTATTGTCTTTTTCGTTAAGAGGAACAGGATGAGAGATACGATGGTTTATTACTGTTAGAATAATGCGCGTGACAGAGAAGACATATCATTCATCATACCTTCTTATGGGCACATATATCTAAATTTTTTAAAAGCCCAGGCGGTAGAAAAGTAAATAAGTATTTTGATACTTTTCATCATGGGATTTACTAGTAAGTCTCAATATTTCAAGAGAACTCTTTCTGGCAGGGAAAGAGTCTTCCGAGTTTGGTGCGATAGATGAGATTTAAACATCAAGAGCTTTGAATTGTTTATCTTAGACTTAATACACAAGAAAATTCAGAATTTTTGGTAGAAGGAAACATTACGTTGTATGATGGGAAATATCTGGAAAACTAGGCTTAGCAGTTTCCTTCTTTCTTTTTTTAATCTTGTTTTTCTGAGAAAATATTTAGATACGAATCGCATACTGAATATTTTTCAATCTAACCTACATATAAAATGGACATTTAATTAAAAAAAAAACATGAATACACTTAGTTTCGAGTAGCATATTAAACTATCAGCTATATTACAATACTAACTATTAATACTCACGACTCTATTCGCGTGGAAATTTTGATGCATATGTATTAAAAATTATCAAGTAATGACAAATAAAAAATTATACCTAACCTAAAAACGATGCATTTAAAAATATAAGCATATACGAAAAATATATAAGATAAATACAATTTAATGACAAAAACACACAACTAACGTAAAAACAATTTATTTACATTGTATACCCAAAATAAAACAAAACAGCAAATCAAGTCCGGTCAAATCCATTTTATCTATTTATCGAGATTGAGATAGCTACAACAGTATTATACAAATCATTTTTAAACTTTTAATTTAAATCAAAACACAGTTGGAAACAATCACGTGCGAACTTTCAGCGCTAGTTGACGCAACGCACATGTCTTACTTTCCTACGCCAGTTGGGGTAACGCAATGCAGATTAGAAAATTTTCATTCCCTTTATTCTGTTTTCTTTTGATTTAAAAGTACTTCAGAATAAATCCGAAAGATCGATTCATTAATAACATTAGATTTTAAATACATCAAACACAAATTAATCAATGGAATCGTTTGAAATAATTGGTCTAAATTCTCCTAAAGCCCAACCTGAACTCTGTTGGGGGAAAAAACTGGAGCCTTACTTATCTTTGGCGGGATTTGGCCACAGTTTCTTGGCGCCAAATTTAGTTTTTAATTAATAAAAAAAATGAGCCACCCAATTAACCGGAATAAAAAAATAGCCTATGCTCTATTCCTGACTATAATCTATCTTCGTGCCAAATTTCATTCAATTCTGCTCAGCCGTTCTGACGTGATTGATTAACAAACATCCAAACTTTCACATTTATATATTAGTATAGATGTAGATTCATGGAGAAATCGGGTCCAAAATGGAGCTATATGACATTTTCAGCATGACAGCAGAGAGAAAAAAAAAAAAAAAGCTTCGAATAATTAGTTATAAAAAATGCTTTTTTGGGTAAAATCGCGGTTTTTGGGGAAAGTCATTAATGTAGGTTAACTTAAAAAAAAAATACTTAATACCAGTACATAAGTAAAAAATAAAGCAAAAAGCGCGACTCGAACCGAAAACCTGCAACACACGTGTCAATCATATTGTTGTTCTGATATCTATACTGTATTTCCCACACTTCGAAGCGGAAATTGAATAAACTTATTGGAATTGTTAGCTGGAATTTATTTTGTATAAAATCGCATTTTTTTCAGGAAAGGCACCAAGTTTGATAAGTCTGATAAGCAAAAGCCATAATTAAATGTAAAATTTGTCCCAAATTGTTAGAGATGCACGAAATATATATATATATGTAAATATTCAAAAATTTGGAAATAGCTTGCAGTTCGAAGACATTGAAGAGATTTTTAATGCTATTACGCCGTTTTATGTCATCATAGAAAAAGATGGCATGTCTTTGTACAAGCTGAGAGCGACGAACACACTCACACACACAACACAGAACGAAATACCGAGTAATGAGGGAAAGCTCTCGTACATTTTATCCCGGATCTTAAATAGCTTAATTTGATAGGGAAAATCTTGTTTACAGAGCTTATAGACCATTATGTTTCTCATGGGGATTTCTGATCATGTCACTCTCAAAGCAGGGAAAACACAAAGATCTTTTTATAAAACTATTTGTTTAGGCCAACAACTTTTATCCATTACTCGCAACATGGGAATAGCTGACTAGAGAACTTAACTAAGCAATTTTTGAATTAATTAAGTATAACATGGAATCAGATCAGGAAATAAGAGAATACTTTCAGAATGAAAATATGGGCAAAATTGAGCTAAAAATGAAGAAGTTAATTCAGTTTAAGTTAACTTTTAAAATATTTATATCACATATATAAATTAAATTTTTTTTATACCTAATTAACTTTCTAATTTTTAGCTTAATTTAGCCCATATTAACTTCATTCTAAAGTTTTCTCTTACTTCCTGATCCCATTTAACTTTCTTAATCCATTCAACTGAAGCTCGGTAAAATTGCTGATTCGGCTGAAAACCGACACTTTCACACGATCCGCACGAAGGGGAAAATGCCTCTGACTTAACAAATTCTTTTAAAACATCCCTACGTTTCTCTTGCTTTTTGATTCGCATGCGATGGAAATCCCTATTAAAATATTGCAGTATATAATACAAGGGATAAACAGTTTGTGATCTTTCCCTCATTTCGCTCTGTTTTGTGTGTGTGCTCGTCGCTCCTGCTTGTACATAATGCGTGCCTCCCCGAAATGAAATAAAATGGCGTCAAAAAATCGAAAGTCTCTTCATTGTCTGTGAAACTGCCTTCCAATTGAAAAATTTTATGTTTACATATTATATAAGAATTCCTCGTTTTAAGTTATCAGATAAAGCCAATAAACTAGAAAATTACTATCCCTAAAGTTGTTAAGATATTTTATAAAATTTAACCATCTTCTTATATCATTTGTTCAGCGCAAACCGTCTAATTCAGACGGAACTTATATTTTGAATTTATCTCTAGTAATTTGATTTCCTTATTTCTAGCATTTTTTTTCTACGTCTTCTGTAAGCATATTGTTAAAATATCGTCAAAAATACTGTTAAAAAAGGCTTTTTTTTTTTCAGAATTCTTTTTATATAACTTTTAAAAAAGTGAAATAAAATTTCTACGCATTAGATACACACATTAAAAATTCGAAAAGTGAAATTTATGACATTAAATATTTAAAAAAAATGATAATGAAATTCTTTTTAAATTGTAGGGGAAAAACATATTACAAATTGAGAAAAAAAAGGAATTAATTTTATATTTGTAAAGAATTTTTTTGCTATTTATAGAATTGTAACGATGTTTGTATGAGCCAAACACAAATAATTCGCAATAACGATATTATCTATACTTATAATAAAGTTCAATGTGTGTGTGTGTGTGTTGGCGCTCTACAGGCCAGATTGTTGGACCTACAGCTACCAAATTTGGTACATGTATACCTTGAAGGTCGGGAATGTGCACCTCGGAGCCCTTTTTTCGAATTTTTAATTAGAATTTGAATTAATTAAAATTTAAGCGAAATTTCGACGTCTTTCCGCTATAACTTTCGAAAATATTATTGCACAAGCATGATTTTTATATACATTTAAAGATTAAAAAATTAGCTTTCTAACCGTATGAGTTTTTTTAATTTATAATGTAAGCTTCTATTTTTAAGGAATTTTTAAAGAAATATTTTAGCCATGTTTTTATCACGTGACTTTATAAAATAAAAGAATGCCGGAAGTTCGAATAAAAAAAAACTAGCATCGCAAATCAAATCTAAAGAAATACAACTTTCAGCACGGGACTGGATAAAATAACATAAGTATAAAATGTAATATTTTCTTTAAAAAATGCAAGGCAAAGGATTCTATGATCGTATTTAAATCATTAATTGAATAAATTATCTTTATTTATACAGGATTGAATTTATACAGGATATGCATTCAAATTCCTTTCCAATGGCCAATTTGTAAAATATTATTAATAGGAATATACATTGTTTAATTCTATTAATTTGATCTAAATGAAGTAAATAATTACATTTTATGTAGTTAGAGTCAAACAATGCATTTATGAATAATGAATTTTAGATTTCTTCATACTTTGCTCTGTGAGCCATATTTTACAAAATATTTTTATTAATATTTTAAATAAAAGTTGCTACATCAATCAGTCTTCTAAATCAATCATTAAAATTGACTGATTTATAAAATTAAAGAATATTATTAGGAAAACGCGTTCTTTTAGAACTTTCATTCCATCATTTTAAAGAAAATATTAATTTCAGGCCAATCAATGCCCGGAGTTACATCAAGGCTAATGAATATGTGATTTAATTGAAAATTTTAGAACCCATTACTCATGGCGAATTAGCTGGTCGCCAAAGGCGGCTAGTATTAAATAAAAATGACTTCATTGCCAAATAACAACATTTACATTTTTCAGCCATGAGGCATGAATTTTTTTTTTCAAAAGACGAATGGATCCAAACATAAAAAACAATTAAGAAAAAGTTTTGCTCAAATAAAAAAAAAGATTAAAAAAAAAAACCCCTTTAAAATAAAACTCATCTTCAGCAAACTAATTAAAGAAAAAATGTTCTGATGATAATAACGAAGAAAAATGTAAAATATTGTTCATCGAGGAGAAAAAGAAGACGAGATGCCGAGTTTCATTTAAGATAATCAGTTGGCAACACGGAAGGAGCAAGTAGAGATTGCTGCCATAGGGAAAAATATAATAAGATGCGAACAAAAACGTAATAAAGAAAACAAGCCGTTCATTAATCTAGATTTGTTTCTTTAATAGCAGAAAAATGAAAGTAAAAACTGGAATTAAAAAAACAATGATAGTTGAACCAGAAATGAAAACTGATTACTAAATTTACAACAGCAAAAATAGAAACGACAGATAAACTAAAGATAAAAACCTTTAATTGAAAACAAGACGATGCTATTTTGAATTTATTATTAGGAGTAGCTTGAAGGAAAAAAAAAAAGAAATGATAAATAATTTTCAAGGATTTCTTTCAAATAAAAACATATCCTTATATCTCTTTGGTATAAAAATATTAATCATTATGGCAGTTCCATTAAAAAAATAAATAAAAGGTAACTGTGCCAGCCAAACGATAAATTGTGTTTCTTAGAAAAGCAGACGATGACAAAATAGAAGAAAAACTGTTTCCTTTGCTATTTTCCATTTATTATTATTTTGTTTTCGTTTAGCTTATTTTATTTTTTAGAATCCAAACGCTGTTTCCTTTTTGACGAATTGGAAACAAAAAAAGCTGTCGAAGAAATAATCCTTCAAAAATTTGATACGAGCTCAAAAAAAAAGTGGAATTTTTATAAAACAATACAACAGAAGAAAAATTCCAATATTTATTCGCTTTTAATAGTCAAAGATAAATATATATATCTTAGATAAAAAAAGAATTTTTGATATTTCTGAATTTTCGATTTTCGACATTCCATTTCAAACATCTGTTCCTATTTCGATGTTTGAAATGGAAACTGAACATGAGTTATGAGGATAACGATATTCATAAAAGAATATTGGAGTGACGATATTCTTTTATGAATATCGTCATATATATATATATGTATTATATAAAAGAATATTGGAGTGACGATATTCTTTTATCAATTGAAAAAAATAACGCTTGCAACACTAAATAAATTTTCCACTTATAAAATATTACATAACACATGAAGAATTAATATTTTGCAATGCGTCACAATAAATTATATCAATGTTACTTTTTAATAAAAATAATCAATAATTAAATAAAAACTGGAATTTGGTATAGCAAATTTCATCTTAACATGTGAGAACATAATTGATTTTAATTCATTGTTTGCTTTAATTTAAGTCATTAACCAGTTTAAACCAGTTTGGAACAATCACGACTTTTAGATAACGCATGCTGTCGTTTGTGATGTCGAAATTGTTTCCTTACCGCATACTTTTGATACCTGTCCTCGTTGTTTTGCTTTCATTCCCATTTTCCTTGCGCTTCGTCGAGCGATAACTTAAGACCTTTATTGGTCAGACAGAACAATCGATTCCATGGAAGTGATTCGAATCCAGTAGTAACTTTTTGTTGGCGATAAGTCACCAAATGTGACAACCCTATTGTATCACTTTCTAATAACCGTAAATGCGAAAAATTGATACATCAAATCAAAACATTATGTTCTCAAATGACAAAAATTGTATTTCAATTATAAACTGATCAGAATTTAAAATACTTTTTACATTATTAATAATAATGTAATATTTAAGTAAATAAAATAAACGGTCTACATTGCTGTGATTTTATTAAGAGTCTAGACACTATTCTTCGACGAAATATACTGTCACAGGATTACAATTTCACAATACCATCCATTTCATTTAGTTCTCAAATAATATTTCTGCGAAATTTAAAGCAATGATATAAATCTGTTATCCCTTTATTCTATTTAAAAACGCATGATGCACCATTAATTATTATGAAGAAAAAATTATTGTGCAAGTTTTTAATTAAATATGAACAACTATTGTTCCAATTTCTGAATAATCATCTGTAATGATCTTTGTACCTATTTAAAGCTTTATGTATAATTAAAAGCCGTTACAACTTTTTAAAAATTTTGTTTATTGGAAACTAATCTAATATATGCCATAAATAGAAAAATTATGTTTAGGCTGAATGGCGAAATTTCGATCATTGTCTCCATTTATTGAAATAGAAATATGCAGAATGACTTTTAACATAATTTCTAACTTAAATTAAAAATAATCGAAAAGTTCAATTAGCGTCTGCAAATTAATCCTTCGTATTGTATACCTCTTTTGTGTTGAATTCTATTATTTCCTTTAATTTTCTGTTTCATTTCTTTAGAAAGTGCTTGTAAACATTTTTGAAAATATTAAGTGAATTGATGCAGAATCGAGCAAATTTGAATAGGTACCAATGCAAATGATTATTTTCAAATCAGATTTTGTGTATTTAATGCGACAAATAGCTCAGAGTTAAACAAATGAATATTTAAATTAACTTATTAATCAAATATGCCCAGGTCAAGCAACTATTAAGGTTATCAAAAAATAACATAATTCCCAATTTTTGAATTAAAAATGTACTAATATTTGCTGAATTCCAATTCCAACAGACACAGTAAACAGTCTCGAAAAGAATTCAATATCAGTTTTCTGCTTTGAGAGACAGATATCACGTGCTATGACGTATTAAACCGAATGTTTATATTTCTTCACCTGTTCTGGCAGTAGGAAATTCGTAATCATGATTAAAAAACAAAAGTATCAGTTTTTCAGAAAAAGTTATGGCAACCAAAACTGTGATCAGACGATTTTGCAACTGCTTTTCCACTACATTTCACAGAAATTCAAATTGGATTTACCGTTCGAAATGAAAGATAAGGTTTTCCCCATTTACTTTTTAAATGTATTTCTGGCAATTCTAGAGCTAACAACGTTCGAATAAAACGAACTAAAAAAAATCAACTGCTGGTCAAATTTTTTATAATAAATAAAAAAACTGAAAGTATTTAATTTAATTTTAAATTTAATTAATTTAACAGCATTTTTGTTAAATTTTTAAAAAGAAATTAATAAAAAGACCTTAAAATAAATTTAAAATTATTATAAAGAAAAAGAATAAAACAATGATTCTATTTTTTGACAAAAAACAATCGGATAGAATTCTTGAAAACCAATCAAAACCCTGTAATAAAAAGAATGTACTTTTAAGAACATACTTTCTGTAGAAAATAATCGCATAAAAACACATATTTTGAAAAAAAGGTTGAATTATTTGGCAGAAAGCCTCAGGCATTCAAAATCCTCCAAACATTTATGTTATGTTCCATGCGGCTTATGTCATTTATTTCCTCCAAGTTAAAAAGAAAACAGTGTTCTTATTTTCAAACTGGTGTAACAAGTTCATGCAGATGAGGAAGGTACTAAATGACAAATACAATGAAAAACAGCTTTGCATTTTATCCATACAGGTTTCATAAAGTCAACATAATGTGAACATTTCTTTTTGGATAACGAACTCCGAAACCAAAAGAAGATAAAATTGTAAATAATTTACGAACACAGACGCGGTCATGTGTTATGGTAAATAGGCTAAAAATAGAATAAAAATTCAGTTCTTAACTGTTGTTTCAGAATAATTCTAGATCAAATGTCAACAGTGATTCACTCACTTAAAATAACTTTATAAAATATGTATATGTATTATATGTATGTGTGTGTTAAATATATTTATAAATACATTTATAGTTATTTATAAAATATGTATGTGTTTGTTTGGTACAAAAGCAAATATTTCCTAACATGAGATATTAGTAAATTCTAAACATTCAATGCAATGCACAGATGAGCTTTATTTAATCTCGTACAGAGCAAGAATAATATATATATTTTATATAAATAACTAACACAATTAAGCTAATAAAATATTTAAAAATACATTTTTGATTTAAAATAGGATTTTTAATGAATCTATTTTAATACAGTAATTACAGTTTATTACTTCAAGTAAGACGATTTTTAAAAAAATGTAAATTTGCTTTTAATAATTTTTTCCCCCTATATTTCTCATCTATATTAGTTTATGCAATGGAAACTTTAAAAAAAAAGACCCAAACGAAAATCTTAGCATATATTTTACCTTCTGTATCTTTTTAAAGAAATTTTTTTTCCTCTTCAAAATTATTTATTCATTTCGAGCTTATATTTTGAATTATTTTATTCATATTTAACAGCAAATATCGGGCAACAGAAAAAAAGAAATTACATTTCTGAATTTTTTACGACTAATTTTATTTTCACATCTATACTTATAATAAAGCTCAATGTGTGTGTGTGTGTGTGTGTGTGTGTGTTGGCGCTCTACAGGCCAGACCGTTAGACCTACAGCTACCAAATTTGGTACATGTATACCTTGGAGTTCGGGAATGTGCACCTCGGAGAACTTTTTTCGAATTTTTAATTAGAATTTGAATTAATTAAAATTTAAGCGAAATTTCAACGTTTTTCCGTTATAACTTCCGAAAATATAATTGCACAAACATGATTTTTATATCAATTTAAAGATAAAAAAATTAGCTTTCTAACGGTATCAGTTTTGTTAATTTTTAATGTAAGCTTCTATTTTTAACGAATTTTTAAAGAAATATTTTAACCATGTTTTTTTGAGCACGTGACTGGATAAAATAAAAGAAAACAATAACGGAAGTTCAAATAATAAAAAAAAAAAAAAACCATCATCGCAAAATAAATCTAAAGAAATGCAACTTTTAACACGTGACTGGATAAAATAAAAGATATATAAAATGTGATATTTTCTAAAAAAATAAATGCAAAGCAAAGGATTGTATGATCATTTGCAATATCTAAATAATTACTTCAATAAATCTTCTTTACGGTAAACCTGATCGAATTTAGACAGGATATGCATTGGAATCCGACTTAATGGCATATTTCTATTATCGTTTGCAATATCTGTATCATTTATTCAATATTTTTTTTCATTATAAAATGTGATCGTTTCTAAAAAAATAGATGCAATGCTAAGGTTTCTATAAAATCTGCAAGAGTACGTCAAAGGAAAAAAATTAGGTTTTATCACCGTGTTGCCATCATTTTGACGGAAGCTCAAATTAAAAAAATAAAAAAAACTATCGTCGCAAATTAAATCGGAAGAAATGCAACTTTTAGCACGTGACTGGATAAAATAAAATAATTATAAAATATGATATTTTCTTTAAAAATGCAAGGCAAAGGATTCTATGATCGTATTTAAATCATTAATTGAATAAATTATCTTTATTTATACAGTATTGTATTTATACAGGATATGCATTCAAATTTTTTTCCAATGGCCAATTTGTAAAATATTATTAATAGGCATATATATTGTTTAATACTATTAATTTGATCTAAATGAAATAAATAATTATATTTTAGGTAGTTTGAGTCAAACAATGCATTGATAAATAATGACTTTTAGTTTTCTTCATACTTTGCTCTGTGACCCATATTTTACAAAATATTTTTATTAATATTTTAAATAAAAGTTGCTACATCAATCAGTCTTCTAAATCAATCATTAAAACTGACTCATTTATAAAATTATAGAATATTATTAGGAAAATGTGTTTTTTTAGAACTTTCCGTCCATCATCTTTAAGAAAATATAAATTTCAGGCCAATCAATGCCCGGAGTTACTTCAAGGCTAATGAATATGTGATTTAATTGAAAATGTTAGAACCCATTACTCATGGCAAACCAGCTGGTCGCCAAAGGCGGCTAGTAAAATAATAAAGCCTCGTCATATGAATCAATATTTTTGGAGTGAGCTTATCTTTAACGAATGCGAAAAAAAAAATCTTTTGCTCATTGAAAAATACTTTTTTTATTACGTTTTCAGCAAAAAATAATTGTTCTAAATACAGAATATTTGCAGAATTAAAATAAACCAATTAAAGCAAAAATTAAAAATCCATGTCGGAAAACAGCTATTAATTAACATAATTCAAAGTGTTTTTCCAAAAGCTTGTAATAATATATGGAGTTATATAGTAAATAATAAATATAAATAAATATATATAGAGAGAGTATGGATTCTGAATTTTAAATTTATAAAAAAACATATGAAACTGTTAATATTATTGATTAATTTTAAATTTTAAGTAATATATAACCACTTACAAATTATTAGTACGTTAAAAGTATTTATGTGCAAATGTAGTAATGTTAATAGGCTTGCGTGGTCATTAAAAAATGTTTATTTTGCTGAATTTTGCAATCGTGCAAACATCCAATGAAATTCTAACACCAAAAAATTACTCAGTATTTATGTTTAACAAACAAATAAATTAAATGATCAACCGTGAATTATAATCAGACAAAAACAGCTTATAAAAATCCATCACAATAACTTGTTTAAATTTTGAATACCTCAGTTCTAAGAACTGATATTTATAATACGCGATAAAGCGGAAAGATGATTCAAAATGGCTCATTCAGAAATCATCGATCTTAAAAGATCATGGTATTTATTACATTACAACGCGTTGCGCAATTTCACCTTAAAAGGATTCCAAAAACCATGAAATTACTGACGTTATTTCCCTTCATTGTTCGTCTGATAAAAAAACATGTGACAGAGCCAACAAGATACATCCGTTTGACTTCCAGACGTGGAACGGTTGCACAGACGATATCAAACGATCTGTGACGTCATTTTAACAGAAATTATAAAATTCCATGAAAATATTTTATTTTATTATTTCGTTTTCTTTTAGCCGTTCGTCATCGAAATTTAAAATGTTCTGAGATACGCAATATTTTGTAAACTAACGAAGTGAATGGAAATTTATTACTGGAACAAATATTGCTGGCATCACGAATGATATCAGACGATAACTGTAAATTCACTTCCGAAAAACAATTCAAAAATCGGTAAATTTTTTTTTTCTTTTCTTTTTTTTCAAAAAATATTATAAAAATTTTAGATTTCCTATTATTTATGTAAAGGATAAAAAATACTAAATTTATACCAATAAAAACTTTTTAAAAATTACTAGCATGCATTTAAATAGTTAATACTGTCATTCTTGTATTTTTTTCATTTTCATGACTCATAATTATAAAACTACGAATATACAGTATCTATTACAATATCAATAAAATGCTAATAATTAAATATAAAAATACCAAAATAAAATTCATGCATTATTTTGATTGATATTTCGCAATTTTTTTAATTGTTAAAATGTTCAAAGAAAAATATTGAAGTCAATTTCTTCAAACCTAATCAGAGCTAGACATTCAAGAACATATCGTTAAACGTACGGGGAAAAAACGGATGATCGAAATAAAATTCATAAATTTTTCTGAAAGATTTATTTCTGTAACAAATTTTTGTATTTTAGTTTCTCTTCATTAAATGTACTCAATACCTTCTAAATAAATTTTAAAATAGTTTTTTTTTTTTTTTTTGCTTTTTTTAAATATTTTACCAATAATAATTTTATCACTTGTTTTGATAAAAATATATTTCTTTCTTTTTAAACATAATTCTTTCACTAACACAGTAGTGCAAATTCAGCACCGCATATAATAGAAATGCATAAAACCATTTTTTATTTTATTATTACTTTCACTATTAATGTTGAAAATGTACAGAACCGGCGTCCTGGCCTAGAGGTAGCGTGTCTTCCCTTTGATCTGGGCGTCCCGGGTTCGAATCCCGGTTTGGGTATGGTTATTCTATGTTCTGACAGTTATCGGTGTGTAAATACATCTCTCTGTAAAAAGGGGTTGTGCAAGCGAATGTGACTCATGAAGTAGATAAAGTCGTACTCTTGGCCCTAATGAAAAAACAAGAGACGCTTACTCGACTTAAATCGTTGGCAGATAGGTGTCAGTGGGTTTGTACAATGCCATAAGTCACAAGTGCACTGAAAGGAGTTAAAAGTTAAGAAGAATGCTCATTGGCTAGTAAAAAAAATGACAAAAATTTAAGATAAGATTTGAGATAACCTCCAATTACGCGTGTGATCAAAATATTCACATCTCATGTCATGAATTAAAAAAAATTCATGTTCTTTACTAAAAAAAAAAAAAAAATCGGCAATCAGCAAATCAGTAAGAATAGTATTGTTACAAAATAATAGCAAAAAAGATGCATGCCAATAATAAATGAAACAAAATAAAAAATTCATTTTTATTTCGCTTTGATATAGTTAAATACAAATTCGAAATACACACTTTCAATTTACGAGACCATTACTAACCTACTGAATAAATCACATTTTAAGTGCATTAAATTCACGTGTGGAGAATATGTTACAAAGATTATTTTTATGCAACACAATCACTGGCACAGATAACAATGTCAATGTCCTACCTAGACAAATAGAGCTTGCAGAACATTCTATTCTATCATTAACAAATACACCTCCACAATCTGTAACCATTCATATCGCAAAAACGTGCAAACGATAAAAAAGACATTTCCGGAACGATAATAGCAATGAATAAGAAAAGAATCATTCGTACGAATTCTGCTATTTCTTAATCAAATTAGTACCCAGCTAAGAAGAAAGCGCCATCTTTTTTCTTAGTATTTTATTTAAAAAAATCGTTTTTGTTTTGTTTTGTAATTGTTTTTTTGTGGAGAAAGGCAATAAAAATAATAATCGGAGAAATATTAAAAGATGAAATGGATAATACAGGTTACACTTATTTTTTTAAGGTGAAAAGATGCATAACTGAAGTAAATGATTTAGAATTTAAATAACTTTATATAAATAAAGTGTATTAAATTTTTGATAATATTTAAACAATACAAAAATATCTCTGTAACGGTTAAAAAAAGACAACAAAATTTTTTTTGTGAATGAAAACATGTTTTATTACAGCTTTTTAATTAAAATTTATTTCATTAAAACTAAACATGCAACAACAGAAATGTAAAACACAAAAGATTAGAAATTTAGGAATTTTTGTTTTAAATTTAAGCAATTTTTTCAAGTATCATTCCAGTGTAATTTGTTTATCCCCAACATTCAGTATTTTGTTAGTGTTAGCGAAATCACATCAAGCGTTACGGGCTGCACGATCGCGTTCGATGTAAAAGAAGGAATAAACATCCGTATTTCTGTAATTTCATCCACAGAAAAAATTGAGGGCAATCACCTTGAAATTCCGTAATTTAACATCAACCTTTTCACACCTTAAGTATTATATAAATTACAGTAAAAATGATAAATCGGTGATTATATAAAATAACCGGTGATTATACATAATCACCACTTAATTTGGCAAATAGGATAAATCATTTCATATTGATGAAATTTACCGGTTAGTTTATAAAACACGCAACTCGTAATGAGGATTTTATATACTAACTGGTAAAGTTTATAAATATGAAATGATTTATCCTATTTACCGAATTCTGAGGAGATTATGTATAATCACCGGTTATTTTATATAATCACCGATTTAATACTTTTATCGTAACATGTATACTGTTCGTCACTGGATTCGGAGACGACCGCATTTCGACGATTTCATCTCATTAAAAGATGAGTTCATTTCCGGTATTCCATTTGACCTTGGAATACTCACATTAGATACTAGTAAATGTAAACATCTTCCCCTTTCACCCCATTTTTGACAGATTAAATCAATCCTTACGCACGCGCAAAAGCGCGGAGGGTTTTAAAATCCGTTGCTGAACAGTATACGTATACATATCTATCTATATATGAAAGAATGTCTTGTGTATGAAGTGATTATATAGAAATGTTAAATTACATCTTGCATATAATTCCAAAACACCCTCGGAAATCTAATACGAAAGTGTTTGATTGCTCGACCTGCATTTTATTTCCGAAATATGTTATTACTAGCTGTTACCCACGATTCTGTTCGCGAGGAAATTTTGATGTATATGTACGAAAAACAATCAAATATTGACAAATAAAAAAAAATTAAACCTAACCTAAAAGCAATAGATTTAAAAGTATAAGCATATGCGAAAAATATAAACATGAATGCAATTTAATAATAAAAAAATACACAACTAACGTATAAACAATTTATTTACATTGTATACCCAAAATAAAACAAAACAGCAAATCAAGTCCGGTCAAATCCATTTTATTTATGGATCGAGATGGAGATAGTTGCAACAATATTAAACACATCATTTTTAAACTTTTAATTTAGATGAAAACACAGTTGTCATCACGCGCAAACACAGTTGATGTCACAACAAGCAAGCGCGAACTTTCGACGCCAGCTGGTGTAACGCACATGTCTGACTTTCCTACGACAGTTGCGATAATGCAATGCGGATTTAAATTTTTTTTAAATTTCCTTTATTCTGTTTTCTTTTCATTTAAATGTACTTTAGAATGAATCCGAAAGATCGACTCATTAACAATATTTAATTTTAAATACATCAAACACTAAGAAAATAAATCCATTCGTTTGAAATAAGCGGTCGAAATTTTAGCAAGCCTAAACCTCAACTCAATTGGGAAAAAAAATCTGGAGCCTTACTTATCTTTGGGCGGGATTTAGCCTTAGCTTTTTGGCGCGAAAATTAGTTTTTAATGAATAAAAATTTAACCACTCAAATAACCAGCATTAAAAAATAGCCTATGTTTTATTCCTGACTATAAACTATCTTTGAGCTAAATTTCATCCAATTCTGGTCAGCCGTTCTGGCGTGATGGAGTAACAAACACCCATCCATCTAAACTTTCACATTTATATATCGGTATAGATATAGATTTAGTATAGATAGCAATCATTTTAACGATCTTTCTTACACCTTTCGAAAAAAATAACGGTAATGTTGTAAAATCTAATTAAAATAGGAATTCTCTTTTTCAGTGAGCAAATAGTTTTAGAATCATCGGTCTCCACTGTAGAGCGATATGACCTTCCGATGAAACGGTTGTTCCAATTTACGTCAGATTTTACAGATTATACGCCATTTTATAAATATTTTTTGTTAAAAGAAAATATAAACAAAATAAATGAAGATAAACAAGCGGGCGTGTCTTTAAAACAGGTTTTTCGCATACTTTCAGGACATTATTCAAATTATGTATATTAATGCGGAAGTTATTAATCGGACAAAAAAAAAAGCATCAGATGTCTATAGAATACAAAGAGACAAACTAACAGAAAAAACAAACCGCAAACATATCCGATCCAATTCAAATAAACATATCTGAACCATAATCAAAATGTTATTGGTTATGAATTTGAGTTCATAATTTTAAATGCAATTGAACAAATAGATTTTTTTCCAATGAATTTCATAGACTAATTGAAGCAAATTAACAATTTAAATGCTACGATCATAGGCTAATTTTCGGTAGTCTAATTCGCTGTCTTCATGCTTCATCGTGTTCATACGCAAATATGCAGTTAGTATTTCTTCTCGAATTTGGAATCCGCCAGTGCTATTGCGCATGCGCCAATATTTTTTCTCTCTTTTTTTTTCTTTTCTTTTCTTTACGAAATAAGTATGGGCGGAAAAATGAAAAGAGGAACTGCTTACTTTAACAATAGAGTGAATTCAAATTATTCGCGAAATTAGGCACAATAACTGCTGTTCATCCAGCATATCAATCATTAGTGAAGTACAATCCTTAGAAAATGCTAATCTGAACACAAATATTATTAATTTTTATTACTTTGATTCCAAATTCAGAAATTTACGTAGTGGAGATTCTCAAAATCGTATTTTTCTCTAGCTCGCAATACTTTCATAAGTTTACAGAGGAAGCCGTTTTTGATCGCGATTGCCCCTTACAATGCCCTTTCAAAATATTATTTTAAATCGAATGTACTAAGATTAAAGTTTAATTTAAACTTATAATCGGTACATTACTGGGTACTTATAATCTTATTCTTCTGAGTAGTAAATCGATTTCGATATTTTATTATTCTAAGCTGTTAATTGGTTTCGATATTTTATTCTTCTAAGCTATGCGCTAATTTCGATCCTTTATTCTTCCAAGCTCAAAGCTGATTTTGACTTTTTATTCTTCCAAGC
>JAPMOQ010031357.1:1266794-1280078 GCA_026543055.1 Argiope trifasciata
CGCAGATTTTGATCTGTTATTCTTCCAAGCTCTACGCAGATTTTGATTTTTTATTCTTCCAAGCTGCAGACTGACTGTACATTTAATTATTTTTTCTCCATATTTGAAGATCACTAATTTCACCATTTATTTTTTTCAACATATGTGTATGTATTCTTAAAAAAAAAAAAGCAGTGAAAAGCAAAGTCATTTAAACTGAATAACTAAAATTAACATCAATCATAATTTCCCTATCCTTCAAAGTCAAATTACGGAGAACATGCAAAGGTAAATGAGGGAAGGGGGAAACCAAACACGTACGATTATTTTTAAATTAAAGAATCATTGATATAAAAATCCAAAAATCATTTCGATAGATGACTCAATCAACAAAGCAGAGAAAAAATAAGGAACCAAACGATAATAAAAGCGAAAATAAATTTTAAACAGCATTTTTCCAAACAAACGAAAAAACGATGACTCAGAAATAATGATGCAGGCAATTAATCCCGTAGTAATGAACGGATGGTCGATAATGCGTTCTTTTGAACGGTACGTTAACACTGCAGAGAACCAACAACTTCGGAAACAATTATTAACCTCGGGCCACCCTAAGTGAAGATTAATAGCCCGTAAACTTGCAGGAGACCGAATTCTCTGACGTAAATGTACGAGAAAGAATATGCCCCTTTTTTTGTGCGTATGGGCTTGCAGAAGGAAAAAATATAGATGTATACCGAGTCTCAGGAATTTCGTTGGCTATTTTCAATGTTCGCCAACTCGCCAATAGGATGCTTTTTTTTTTATTGAGATTAAATTGTAAGGAAATTTTTTCATCAGATTAAAATATGAAATCTGTTATTGTAGCATTATAATATTTTAATATTGATATATCTATTTTTTAAAAAATTATAAATTAAAATTATAAGAAAAATATTTTGCACTGTAGCAGTTATACAATTCTTATCTGTATCTTCCATATGCCATCCCATAATGCATTGCATATTGCGAATGTAATTAGAATGAGATGTGATACTTTACTATTAAGCTGCGCATGAATGTCTTGTCTTAGTGTTTGTTCAGTGTGTGAATGTGGTTATTAAAGAAAAGTTCCTGAAAACACAAGTCCCATTGCTTCTTGCACAGATCATAATAATCGACATTCCACCACAACACAATAAAAAAATGTATTCAACATCATTGCAATGCACATTTGAATAAATGCAGTTATTAAAACAATTGAGTGTATTGTAATCAAATAAAAAATATGTAGTTTAAATAAATTATTAAAATCAGAGAAAACTAATATGGAAATAAAATTGGTATTGCTGAAAAACTTTTTTTAAAAATTTTTACTTCAAGGTGATGCCAGGTGACAGATTCTTGATCAACATTTTCTTTCGAAGAAATTCAGGATAAAAGTTAAATTCGTCTTTTAATTATTATCCACGTTACAAATTTAGTAGTTCCACGTTTACATTTTAATACTCTAGTCTATAAAAGGCTTTTGAACGATTTTATATCACGTGTAATTTATAGACAATAAACATTATTATTAACATTTTCATTTTAATTAAAAACATGGCTAACAGAAACAAAAATAACCAATTTAAGTTTCAAAATTATAATAAACATCTAAATTATCGCTATGTATAGGAGAAAAGATATGAAATTTTAGGTATCTAAAGGAGCCTGTAATAATAAATTTAGGAGTGATTTTTTCAATGATCAATTTTCAGTTTTTTTTTCCCTCCAACAAATTTAGTTTTTTCAAAATAATTTTTAAAAAAAGCATATTTGCGTGTAACTATGCCTCCCCCTTTTAAAAATTACTTTCATTCACCCCGTTACCACAGAATAGGGATTATTGTAACAGACAGATCATTATCTATTTTCAAAGTTTAGATTCTGGCAGCATTAAAAGCAAAATTGCTGAGGTGTTATTTACAGTTTTTTGAGATTCTACGGCACAGAATAGTTTAGTCCTAATCTACTCAAGTGCTTCCACAATTTTTGTACCGTTGTACTACGGATTCTTCATTTATCGATTAATTAACACTTTACACAAATTGCTTCTAAATTCTGAAACTAGTTTCCCACTTTAATTTATTAAAAACCCAGTTTATGATTATTGGTTTGGATTTCTTTTAATGATATGGATCCCTTACAGAAAAACACTTATAAATATGTCGCATATAATTCCGGGATATCGACTATATATATTTTGTAAATTTTATAAAAGTATTTTTTGTACGGAATAATGTGGTGCCCTAATTTCAATGAAACGCCGAATAACTCTACTCAGATTTTACTCATTCATCGTTTCAGAAATTTATTCAAATATTACGCATTTATCATTTCAATAATTTACCCGAAATTTTACTTATTCATCCCTCTAGTATTTAATTCAAATTTTACTCATTCATCCATTCAACAATTTATTCAAATTTTACTCATTCGTAGTTTCAGTAATTTACTCGAATTTTACTGATTCATTATTTCAGTATTCTACTCAAATTTTACTCATTCATTATTTCAGTATTCTACTCAAATTTTACTTATTCATTATTTCAATAATCGACTCAAATTTTATTCAATTCACCATTTCCGTAATTTATTCAGATTATACTCTTGTCCCGTTTTAGTTAAAAAAAATGATAAATTTACTCGAAAAAAAATGTTTTTTTCTGATGAAAAATACCAAGTCTGATAATATTTGAAGATATAAGTAGTTTTTACTGCTTTGAAAAAAAATTTACCTCAACAATTAAGGGTCCGAAATTATAAAGTGAAACTTCAATTTCTTTTAATATCCGATAATGATTCAACAAAAATATGAAATCTGAAATTGAGAAAATTTATTCCTTCCACTATGTACAAACAAATGCCCAATACTGTTTCTCGCTCAGTTTAAAACACGAAATACCTGTACATGAAATTGCATTAAATCACTAACTTACAGAGAATTGCATTTTGCTATATTATACGAAATGAAAATTAATCATAGACGTTATTCATGAGAATTCGATAAATTATTGTAATAAAAGTGCTGCAATTATCAGATGTATGTTCAATTATTTAAATGAAATTGGATAGTTTATTTTTTCAAATATTCAAAATTTTATTCATATTGCTGAAAATTACGGACATTATATAATATTTTAAAAATGATAATGGAATCTCATTAAATTGACAGTCGTATCACCTCTTTGTATAGATAAAGTCAAAATTTTATTCTAGTTAAGAGTACATTTCATTAACACATTATTTTCACTAATAAGCAATTTTCGAAGCGGATTTACTATTAAAAAGGTTCCACTATATTCTTAATTTTCGAATATTGTTTGAACAATATAGACCAGAAAAATTCCGATTCATTTACAACTACCAATAGTAGAATACGATTTCGCCAACATTGCGAAAAAGGCAGATATTTATGGGTTTCCATGGCAACGGGAGAAGTGAAGGACACGTGTTCTTCACAAGCACCTGTCCGCCTGATGGCAACAGGAAATAATTGTCTGCAGCAATGTACAACTGGGAATAAATATAGTTTGGCATAATTTCGCCTGAAAATGACACGGTAGAATTTCTGCGCGAGTTGGCAATGGTGTTGTTTGAGTCTTCATTAGCATGTAGTAATCAAAAAGTGCTTTATCATCAATGTCTATTTGCCACTGGATCGTAAAGGGTGATAAAGAGTTCCTTTCACATTCGTTTTGCCTACGTTGCTTTTTTTAAGCATGAAAGATTAATTTATAACCTCTATATATTACGTGCCCGTTCTGCTTAAAAAAAACGGGCACATAATATTGGATTTAAATGACATATAGGTTATAAATTTTAGGAAGATTTATAAGAATATAAATAAACTTATTATTATATATGAATGGGCAAAAAATTTACATAATCAGTTTAAGAAATAAAATAGAATGGAATCAATTTATATCATACCAAGGTCAAATTTAACACGCAACAGCGCACATCAACACACATCTAACTACATACTGTCTTACGATCTATTTGGTACACACTTAGGTGCATATAAATTACGCCTATCATCCGGTACAAAAAAAATTGAATAAATTATTTTTATAATGTATATAATATAAGCAAAATCATACAGAACAAATTGACTTTTAAATTCATTTTTTTCTTGTATACGAACGCCGATCCTCTCGACTGATTGTAACCGGTTTGTCGTCAAGCCCATGACTTATATAAGAATAAAATCGTCGTCTCTTAAATTTTTAAGCAGAAAATATTCCTCTTTCAGAAACGCTTTGACATGAGATACGTAAATGATACATACTCCCTAACATTACAAATATTATAACGAGTTTTAAAAAGGGGGTCTCTTGCACGTTAAATTCTTCAGTTCAAACGCCTTCCCTCTAGTGTGGTGTGGAAGAGGGGAATACCAGCATTGGTGTCGTCCTCGTCATTTGAACGCAGTTCAAAATTACGAGGTCCGTTCCAAAATAGCCCTAGCGTTGCTTTGCAACGGGAAGTTAATATAACTAAACAAGACTTTTAATTGAATCAGTAAGACAGTATATTTTCGATACGGAAGGTGTCATAAAGTTAGATAAAACCGGGGATGGGTAGTTTCACTGACATTTTCTCGTATATTCTTCAATTAAGATCTCATTCCCATCTCTCCGTGTACAATCATGGACTTGGAGTAAGGTTACAAATGCTTTGCATGGCATTAACGAACAGTAGTTATAAAATAGACTTATGGCGTGAATCTAAAATTTACATTCAATACATTGTGTGAGCAGGGACTTAGGACGCATCTTTTGGCAATCGATTGGCAACAAAATTTGGAGTGGAATTACAGTTCTAGTCGCAAGACAATATACCGAATTTCATTGATTTTGGCCCTATCTTTGACGAGTTATTGAGTTTGCATGCATGTGAAGATACAGATAGACAGATGGTCAACTGATAGATTTGCTTCAAAATTGGTCACGGTGGCCTGGTAAACAGGTCTCGGCTTCGGAACCGGAGGGTTTCAGGTTCGAGACTCGATTCCACTGAAAAACTGGCGTGTAAAGGGGTCTGTTGCCCGTTAATTCCGTCAGACCAGACATCCTCCCGCTGATGTGGTGTGGAAGAAGGGATTACCAGCATAGGTGTCGTCTTCGTCATCTGACTGTGGTTCAAAATGAAGATGTCCGACCCAAAATAGCCCTACTGTTGCTTTAAATAGGACGTTGACATAACTAAAATAAACTAAACTTGGTTCAAAATTTAATAAGATTTTAGATGCTGTATCTCTGTGCCAAATTTTATTACATAGATATTTGCGTTATGGAGTTATCGAGTTCATTTGCAATGAAATAGGCAGTCAGATGTCCTACGAATGAATAAGGTTCAAAATTTGAGAAAAATCTACACACTTGACAGTGGCTCTAAACACCAAATGCCATCCATCTAGCTCAAAACGAGTCTTGAGTTATCGATTTAAATTGCAATGAATGTATCGGTCAGATTTCTTGTGAACAGATTTAGTTGAAAATTGCAGAGAAATAAAAATTCATCCTTCACCATTCTATAAACCAAATTTCACCCATTTAGGTCAAAGCGGTTTTTAATTGCATTAATAAAGAAGCAGTTACATAATGCCAAATGTATGTTTTTCGAATACAAAGAGATCTAAAACGAGGAGATGTGGGAAAATCTCGAGTTCAAATTTTTTCGTCAATGTCAATACTTTCATTAAATTTGGCAATACGAAAAAGTAATAAGTTATTATATTACATATATATACAAACATAAAGTTATTATTATTACTTAGGTTAATTCCTACTTAGGTCAACATAGAAAAGTTTTATTTTATTTACTCTTTATCAAATAATTACAATTAATATAAATATGTATCTATACATATGACAGAATCACAATATTAAGTGACAAAAGAATTTTTTTTCCAGTGAACTACACGTTCGCCACTAACGGTATTTATTCCTAAATTTATACCTTGCTAAATATCTTGTATGACCGATTTTTTATCTCCCAGATTAAGCTAATTAATTTATCAAAAAAAAATTGATTTTCGCAAGAATGGTGCTCGTATTCTTCACCTTAAAAGTACTGAAATTCTTGCATTTTACCGATCAAGCCGATTTTACCGATTTCAATTTGCATCACAAACTGGAAAAACTCTATATAAAGCATTAAAAATGAATTAAAATAAATGAATTAATTAATATTTGAAAACAAAAACTGTATTAACGTCAAGTATCATCCGCTACAGATTTAAAAAATGTACATGAACTCGAGAGGATGAATAAAATTTATTTTATTAACGATTGAAAATTTGAACAGAATACAAAAATAAATAAATTTATAGAAAGAATGTAAACTAATATTAGGAATTATATAATAATAAAGGGCTTATGAATCTGAAGATAATCCGGATGTCATTACCAATCTATCTTACCAGCATTAAAACCGAAAAAACCGATTACCCATTTTAAACCGAATTGACTTCATTTATTTACAACATTGCCCGACTTAATAGCAAAAAAGATCAATTATCCGATTTCGTTCCAATGTATGATGGATTATCCAAACCTAACTAAAATTCGACGTTTTCCACAAAAGCATCGATTAAGCGGAGTAATTAAATTTCATCATTACCCATTAGCGTGTGTAATCCAAGTTTCGGAATCTATAGATTCACCTTGATTATTCCATATTCGGCGCAGATACTTGGAGGATGTCAATTTCGTCTGTCGGATCTCGATGTCGATGATAGAAAGGATCGGATAACGCAACTGCAGACGAAATGGAGGTTATGGAGTTTAATTATACGAGACGAACTCAAATTCGGAAGGGTATAGGAGGGGAGAATATGTAGGTGGTTAACAGTTTTGTCTTAAAAGTAATTGCAAATATTTAAACTTCATACAAAAAAAAAAACAATAAAATAAACGCAATTTCAGTCTGAAAAAATACAGAAATGTATTCACTGAAATATGTATGTAGGAATGAATGAGACAAAATGCCCATTCAGACTCATTTAGATCAGAGTCTAGGGTTACTGATTAAAGAGAAAAAGCTTTTAAATAAATAAAAAAAATGAATTTATTCATAGCCAAGAAAATTTAAAAGAAAAGACATTCACGATTAGGACAGGACAGGCTAGTTACATTCGAGATAAAAGTATAACATTTAGATAACACCAAGGGTGAAGCCTAATCAAGTGTTCCATGGCAAAACTAGGTGCCACTGTGTCGTATTCAATGACCATGATATCGAAACGAATGACCCACTCTCTCCCTGTCTGTCGAGCGAAAGCTCACGGCTCGCTTTTCTGAAACTTGACGTCACGCGACTTAAATTTTGGATTCATGCTGTTCAGTAGAACCTATGGTGCCATCTATAACAATAAAATAAAACTGTTTTGGAATGGTAATGGCCGTTAATTAAATGCCTACATGTATTCAGTGAAATTTTTTTTTCAAATGCGCTTGCGTCTGAAAACCCAAAAAAATTATAAATGAACTTTTAAGAATATGATTAATTGCAATGCCTGAATAGAACTATTTTCCTCTAAAAATGCCTTTTCAAGTTTCAAAACGAGTCGTGGTTGCCTGGTGGTAAGGTCCCAGCTTCGGAACTGGAGGATTTCAAGTTCGAGATCCGATTCCACCGAACAGCCATCGTGTAAGGGGGTCTGTTGCACGTTAAATCTCTCAGGGCCACATGTCTCTTGCTGGTGTGGAGAGTGCTGGCTCAGGTGTCGTCCTCGTCATCTGACCACGGTTCAAAATGATGAGGTCCGTCCCAAAATGACCCTAGTGAAACTTTACAACGGGACGTCAATATAAATAAATCAAAATTTTGTGTTTGTTAAAAAAATGTTTTTACGTTAGTTGTGTATTTTTGTTATTAAATTGTATTTATGTTATATATTTTTCGTATATGTTTATACTTTTAAATGTATCGTTTTTAGGTTAAGTTTAAATTTTTTTATTCGTCATTGTTTGATAGTTTTTCGTACGGAAACATCAAAATTTCCACGCGAACAGAGTATTTATATATATTGGAGAGGTTTAGGAACTGTAACCAAGTAACGGGCTCCTATTCTACAACACAAGAATATGCATTAAATAATAACAATGCATACATTAAAATATATCGTTTTAGTACCGAAACTTACGTAATCTTTAATCTTAACTTACCCCTACTTGTTCAAGAAGATATATATATATATATATATATTTGAATAATTTAGACACGCTGCCACTTTCTCTGACACGAAGCTTAGTGGAAGACAAAAATTTATATCAGTTCCTTTATATATATATAAAAAAAAGAAGACTTTCGGATATTTGGATTTTCAATCGAGCCCAGAGATAAAGATGACCGGTCTCCATGGCAACCCTCGGCGGCAGTAACATATGTTGCGAGGCATAGATCCATATCGCCGGAAATCCAAGAAGCACTGGCACAAGATACGGCAGGTTCATAACGCCGCTCTTTCTTCCTTGCTAGGACTTCGGACTGGAAAAATACTAAAATTCCTGCATACCAGGAAAGAAAAAAAGCTTGTTGTATTAGATGAAGAAAGGAAGAATAGTCCACACAAATATGGAAAAACTTTGAAGGTTTTGAAGGGAGTGGAAGATATATCCATATGCAAATGGAAGTGGACTGAGATGAGAACAGAGCACTTACAGCCAAAGATATTCCTATTTCGTGTATACGACGCATATAAAGAGAAAGAATAGTAATAATGAAAAAAATAGGGCTGTGGTGGAATACAGTAAAAGCTCTTTATTCGTGGGGTATATGTTCCATAAATATGCCGCGAATACAGAAACCGTGAATATGGAATGGTAATTTGTATGGGATTATAGGGGGATACGTTCTTAGGTGACAACATAAAAAAAATACATAAAAAATCAATTTAATTGAAATTTTTGAACATTTTGATTAATTATCTCAAGGCTTAGGCAATAGTTTGAAGAATTATGTCATTTTCTCTTGCTTGGCAATTTTTAAAAGCTCCTTCCATTCAGACTGATACGCAGCAGTCGCATTAGCAATTTGTCTCTTAAAAATAATACTTCGCTCCATAGACGTTTATAAAGAAATCGCAAAGCTCATTTGCCATTCTCAAATCTTTACTAAGAGCTTTCAAATTAAATGTCACGCTTCCAGTGCTTGTTGAAGCCTCTTCTTCAATGGGCTGTGAATTTAACACTTCCTCCGAGTCGGTTTCAGTCAAATCTTCGTCTTGCGATTCAAGCAATTCCTGAATGTCACTTGATTCTATCTGTTCGAACCCATCTCGTCCTATTCCATTCACGATTTATGCTGTGCTTGCAGTTTACATTTAACAACATACTTTAGACAAAGTTGTAATAAGATCTTTTTTTACTTTTTTAATTAGTCCATTTGACGGCATTTGCAAAAGGTATTGGGTTGGATACCGATTGGAATCGTTTTATTATGATGTATGTACTTATTAGATCCGCGAATAAAGAAATTTTTACCCGCGAATATAGGAATTGGGTCACATTTTTAAATCCGCGAATAGTGAAAACGCGAATGAGGAGCTTTTACTGTAGTAATAATGAGAAAAATCGGTCAGTGGTGGAATGTAGATTATTATAATCTGTGCAGGAAGCAACATGACTTATGTTTCCAGGAACATTTCTTTAACCCTTAATTTGACAAGATGTTTTCTCAATCATTTTGTCTCAAACTGACAGATACAGTGTTGCCAAATAAGATTTTTTTTTCTACCGTAACAGAAATATATTTTTAAGTTTTTGTTACATATTTTCATAAACTCGCCAGATTTTATTTGATTGTTCGTTGTAGCGGACTTAGCCAAATTAAGGGTTAATAACCACATTCACACTCTTAACAAAGACGAGACATTCACGCGAGCAGCTTGAATGTAGTATGAATGAGATGTGTACAGTATCACATCTCATTCTTTGGTTTAGTTTTAGTTTAGTTATATTAACGCCCCGTTTTAAAGCAACAGGAGGGCTATTTGAGTACGGACCTCGTCATTTTGAACCACGGTCAGATGACGAGGACGCCGCCAGAACTTTACATTTTGAGGAATCTCAGTGTTTCAGACAAGCTGTTTGAAAAACATTTTCGTAATTTTGTTTGTCTTCATGCCTTACTGTAAACAAGACATGAAAAAAATTCATTCGCAGAAAGCTTGCCTGACACTCTTGATAATCCAACAATAATTGAATTTAAATTTTCCGAATTCAGCAAGAGGATCCACTCTCTAATAAAGGTGTTATTTCAGAGAATGCCTGGCATGGCATTAGCGTATAATAGATACGAAATATTAACTTTTCGACATGAATTAAATATTTTCACCGAATTCCTCGTGTGGTGATTGATCCCTGACATGCGATTAATGGCACTTTGAAATTGCATTTGTGTCTTAGATGCGTTTTTCCCAACCAATTGATGTTAAATTGACTATACTCCGCATTGGTCACACCCGTTTAACTCATGGACTCCTTTCATTCGGTGAAAGAACTATTTGCCCACACTGCCTTGTATATTTAACAGCTGTTCATGTTTTGATAGAGTGTCCAAATTTTGGAATTCATCTTAAACAATTTTTTAACTGCTCACCGCTAGAAATACAAAGTCTCGTTTGGCAAGCACCCCCATCAACACGTTTTAAAAATTTTTAAAGCTATTGGTATACACCATTGTATTTAATATTTCTTCTCGTTGTTTTTTAAACATTTTGTTTCTCTTCAACAGACAGTGTACCGATATTTTAACCTTCGTACTTTTCAACATTTGTTTAATTTTTACATGCATAATATTTTAATCTATATTTACCGTACGTCTGGCGCAGTATGGTCAGAATTGGTTCTTGCGCTATTAAAATCCACAAATCCAATCCCAACCAATTGATAACAAAAAATTAAAACAAAACAGCACTTGTAGTCGCTAAATTCCACATCAAATTTGATATATTTAAGTGATTGCGTCTTTGAGCTATCGAGTGTACATGTTTCTAAAGCTACAGACCGACAGACGGTCAATGATTTGTTAAACTTGGCTCAAAATTTGATAGGTAGCTATTCTATAGGTAATCATTCTGTGTATCAAATTTTATCGATGTAGCTCTTTTCGTTTTGTAATAGTTGTGTTAAATTTTATTCAATCGGCTGGACAGACATACTTTTGTGCTAATTTCGCGCACAGTTCAATAGAAATCCACAAACGTGGTATAAAGACCGTATGCCAAATTCATATCCTTTAGCTCAAAGAATTCCTGAATTATCGATCACAGATATGCATTATTCCAAAAACGTATTTTTCAGATTTAGGCAGGTCTAAAATGCGGTGATAATGATTCTCGAAGTAGAAATTTTTGATGATCACAATACTTTCGATTCGCATATATCATATACATGAAAGTCAAAAATCAAAATTATTATTTATCAGTTGCTTAAAATTTAGTTCCCTTATTGGTAAAAGTGAAGTATAGTGTGCCCCTTGCTGCGCCAAGGATGCCAAGTCGCCAATAAAGATGGAGGACAAATAAATAAACGCCCCAGAGAAACAGTTATGGTTACCAGTTTCCATTGTAGTCAACTCTTAATGTAAGAATGCAGTGATTTCGTAAAGTGACAAATCAGACGATTTTTTAAAGATCATACTGACAGTTAAAATTTACAATAATATATATATATATATATATATATATATATATATTACAGTTGAATCCGGTTAATTGGACCACCGGATAATCGGACCGAATCTTAAAGAACCAAAACAAATCCTATGTACATAAGCCTAATATTATTCGCTTATTTGAACCAAAATTCCGTTTAAACGGACCAAAGAACGTGGAAGGGAAGATGAAAAAGAAGCCACAAGTCGCCTGTGTACAGCAAGAAGTCCGAAAGGGAAAAAAACCAGTGGGAGGTGAGCAAGCTCGTTGTTTCTTAGAACGGGCAGCTCGGTAGTAAGTTCTTCAAACGTTGACTTGAATTTGATAAGAACTTTTCTTTATTGTGCTGCACATGCTGAGTATCGTGTAGATCGTTTCGAAGAATTTGTTTGTAAATTTATTTTTCAATGAATAAAGTTCATAGGCAACAGTAGTTCTTGTTTGTATGTTCGCCATACGCGTGTGCCGCACAATAAAGGTTATAATGACATTTTAATATGTTACGTATAGCACGTCTCGTTTTGTAGCATAGGGCATGCTCGTGTAATCGGACCAGCCGGTTATTAGGACCAAAATGATCGCGTCCCGATGTGGCTCGATTAACCGGAATCGACAGTATATATATATATATACATATTGTTCGCATTCACATTAAAAATAAAATTGCAGTGCCTTAACAGATGTAAAATCTTTTAACTATAATAAAGAACAAATTTAAAATCTTAGATCGTTTTCTTTATTATTTTTCAATTTAACATTTTTCTTAAAATAATTGTAGTTTATGTATAACTCAATCATTGTAAAAAGTAGTAAACAAAACAGGATTATGGTTGTTAGAAGAGCGTTGTGTTGGATTGCCTATTGGCGAGAAACTTGGGGGGGGGGACACTATGCTTCACTTTAACATCCTTCTTTCTAATGCAAAATTCGGAAAATCGAGTGAGATAATATTGCCCGTTAAACGATGATTTTCTGTACAAAATATTATAAACTGTATCAAGTTATATAGAAAATTATACTATATATATACTTAAAAAAATACTTAATTCATTTATATAATTCATACCGCCACTGCATCACCGAAATCCTCAAACAATAAATTGCTTTCTCTACAATCCCATAACCGTTTTGTTTTCTCTATTAGATAATTTGATAATACCTGTTTCGAGAATGTTCCGCCTTGCTGATTCCCAACTGCATCACATTACAGCAGAGTAAATAATTTTCTTACAAAGTTTGACGAGCGATTATTCGATGCACGCATGGCACACGGGAAGGGCGATTAAGGGGTTAATGGTCCCTAATCGCTTTCTAAAAAAGTCTGGCTATAAGGGCGTTGCCGGATGACGATGATTTACTGTAAATTAATCCGTTTAGTTATATATTAACGCCTCGTTTGAAAGCAACATGAGGATTATTTTCTGACAGACTTCTTAGTTTTGGATGCTGGATAGATGACGAGGGTGACACCTGAGCTGACGCCCCTTTTTCAAAACATCCTCATCACACTAGTGAGCAGACATTAGGTACACGATTTTCTGATTTAATGTGCACCAAGCTCAAAAACACAATGGATATTTAGTGTAACCGAGCTGTACATTGAATGCTGCACATTGCGT
>JAPMOQ010031357.1:1280088-1301933 GCA_026543055.1 Argiope trifasciata
GAACGGGCCATTCATTGTACGAAATGTGGAGTGATCAATTCTATAGCACATATTCTTACTGAATGTCCTAATTTTACTTCACATTATTAACCATTAACTTCGTGTTAACTATTTTGGTTAAATTTCATTAAAGTTTACAACAAATTTTTCTATTTTTCAAAATATACTTTCAATTTTTTTTTTTGCACTTATAGCATTAAAATTAACAATACATCTAAAAACCATAATTTTAAATATCTTTAAAAAAATCCATTTTTTAAAAATTTTCCTTCGAACGTAGTCGGATACCTTAAAATAAATAGTATAAATAAAGTCAAAAATGTGACTTTACTTATACCTTATTTATTTATGACTCCGACCTTTATGGCACCACAATTAAAGGGTTAAAGTGTAATTCTTAATGAATTTTGAAGACTTCCGGTATCCAAGCCAGGAAAGATCGCCAAGCCCCTCCAAACGATAAATTAAGAAACACGCAATAATTGTTTCCTTTTATTATTTTAAGCGCTCTGAAAGACCCTTGAAACGCTTTCAAATGACATTCACTTATTCTTTTTTCAGTAAAAAAAAAGTGTAGAAGGAAGTCTCAATTAAATGCACCATTTAATTCCATTATTCCAGGTCAACCCTTCACCAGACGGCAACACCAGCTTCAACTGACCCACGGTACGAAAAAGAAAGCAGAAACAGTTCCGTCAACACCTCTCCGAACAGAATGTTCCGGTTTTAGAGTCGACTATCTTCAATTAAAAAAAAAGTCACTGCACCAGACAGAACATTTTGCATGTAGTACACACACACACTTTTAAAAGGACGACAACGTCACCTCTATAATTAAGGGTTAGCGATCTCTTTTTGGCGAGTGGTAGCCAGACGATAACGGGCACCGAGTAGGATGCGGCGAAATCGTTTGGCGGGATGGAGCAGAAAAATCTGGTATGCAAGGTCGGGTTTCGTAATCCATTCAAAGTAGGGCCAGTCCCCGTCACGGAGTGGGTATAAAGAGGTACATGCAGAAAAAAACGCGTTTCTGCAGAAAAAAATAATAAAGTAGGGGAGATAAATGGGTTTATTATGACGGAGAACAATGAAGGTTGACTTTGCCATAAAACTGCAAACGATTATTTGAAAAGATTAAAAAAATAAAATAAAAACTGCAGTATGAGCCGATTTACAACACATCTGAGGTAAGAGACTACGTTCGGGTATAATATTGCAAAATGTTGTCACTTTTGAATATTTTGTTTATAAAAATACAATACAAAATGACAAAATGAAAAAATATCAGCTAACGGACAAAAATATTACCGCATGGAAACGAAACATTGCCGAGTCTGCATAGCTGAATGGTTATGACGCTGGACTCAGGGTCAGGAGATCATGTGTTCGAATCGAAGTAGACTTAAAATTTGTTTAAGTATCTTTCCTTGATTTTGTTTTTGACGATGGAAGATGCGTCATTCAACATCGCGATACAAGAGCAAAAGAGATATTTTTTTTTCCTTCAGTGATTTTATAATAAGATTTTGATAAAGATTTTAAAAAGATTCATCAGTGTCATGTGATGGAAACATGAAAGTTTTTAAATTCAGCTTCGTTATGAAGAGCAGATACAACCCATTCGTGACGAGTTGACGGATGTATTAGAATTATACGAGAGACAAGTCTATTTCAATCAAAAGAGGGGTGTGAATCAAAGTCAGTTCGATTGAACACATTTCACAGCTTCATAGCAATAAATCCGCTTACATTCCGGAATTGAGAAGAAAAAAATTATTCCAACACAATGATATATGTATTACAGCCCTGTTATTCCCCCCCCTCAAGCCAAATACATTCGTCTGTTCGAAGCTGACGATCAGATGCCAACTCGTCAGAGCCGCAATATATAGATGCCAAAACTCAAATGAAGTGCCATAAGCTGAACATATCCAATTCTCACAAACTCACAATTTAATATTTTCGCATTGAAACGAAACGTTGCCGAGTCTGCATAGCTGGATGGTTATGACGCTGGACTCATAGTCAGGAGGTCATGCATTCAAATCTCAGTAGACTTAAAATTTGTTTTTTCCTTCATTTCGTGTTCCAGAAGATTCTGGACCTTTCTTTAATTTACCAAATAAGTGCTCTGGACTTTTCCTACTGTCTCCAGAAAGGTATTCTGGTACTTTCCCTACTTCCATAAAAGCTGAAGATCTCTCAGTCACAGTGAGTTGAGCTAATAAATTGATTTAACTACTTCCTGTGTCTTCTTGAATTCTATCTACGTAACAATATCTTTAACCATAAAAAAATTGAAGATTTTTTAAAAATTCTTTTAGGGGACTTTGCATATGGTAACGTCGCGTTTAAAACTAGGGCTATTTTGGGACGGCCATCGTAATTCTGAACCGCAGTCAGATGACGAGGATGACACCTGAACTCACACCCATTCTCCAAATTTCGACACCACAATAGCGAGAGGACGTTTGGTCTCAACGGATTTAATGTGCACCAGACCCACTTAACTTTCTTTCGTGGAATCGGGTCTCGAACTTGAAACAACCCGGTTCCGTAACCAAGATTTTACCACTAGGCCACCGTGGTCCTTTCTTAAAAAGGAAGTTTGAAAAGCAGTAACATTTTTCTAGTTTAGAAGATTCAATAATTCGTTCCAAAACTTGGCAAATGGTAAATTGAAATCAGCATATCGCTAAATTTGGCATAGTTTTTGATATAAGAAATAAACACTGTTTCTATTTTATTTTTAAATAGTGCGCTGCAACTGACAATTAAATTATTTAACTTAATTAACTTTTTTTTGTACTTTAAGAAGCAGTAATAATCTTTAAATGCACAGACAGCTTATTCCGTAATTAGAAACGGAACCTCTTCCCCCTTTTTTTGGAAAATTTTACTAAAATTTAGAATTTTGAAAATTTAATGCGTAAATTTTGCAAATTAAAAAATGGATATAATTGCTCAAAGAATTAAAATAAAACATATTTTTAAAAAAACTCATTTAAAAATATTTTGAATTAAGAAAATTCGACAATTTCGCCAAAATTTTTTTCTAAGTAGTCACTTTAAATAAATACAAAGGATATCACATGGTAGGGACAGTAAGCTACGATGAATAATTTGGATGAATCAACAAAAACATAAAATTTGTAATATGAATATACGTTCTTATACGCAAATAATTGCGATCAATTGAATCCGTATAATTAAAAATAATTAAAGAAATTCAATCTTCTAGACAGGAAACATTTTAGAAATATAATGTTTTAGGTTTAATACACTGATTTCTAATTTATTTTTTTAAATATACATTTACACAACAATAACGATCACAGAAAAAATTATACTCTTCATTCCACCAACGATAAAGTGTACATAAAATTATTCATCATTCTAACAATAATGTGCACACAAAATATATTTTTCATTCTAGCAACGATAACACGCACACAAAAAATTACTCGTCATTCTAGCAACTATATCACGCACAAAAAATTACTTCATTTTAGCAACGATAACACGCACAAAAAATTACTTCATTCTAGCAACGATAACACGCACACAAAATATTACTCTTCATTCTAGCAACGATAACATGCACACAAAATATTACCCTTCATTCTAGCAACGCTAATGTGCACACAGAAATTTACCCTTCATTCTAGGAACGATAATGTGCACACATGAAAATTACCCTTCATTCTAGAACGATAATCTGCACACAAAAAATTAGCCTTCATTCTAGTATACAGAAAATTACTTTTCTTTCTAATAGGAGCAAACGTGCACACAAAAAATGACTCTTTGTTCCTGCAACGATAACGTGTGCACACGCACAAATGTAATAAATATCGTCGCAACACACATGAAAATGAAAGTGGCAGATAATTAAAAGTAGTGTTGTAAATATAATTTCCGTGTGAAATTAAATTAAAAATTTAATCAAATTAGAAACAATTAGCATGAAAATTAGATTTGTATCACCCAAAAGTTTAACTTTTTAAAACCTTTAAAGTGACATAAAATAGTTTACTAGCAATAATATGAATGAAATTATTGAAAAAATACTAACATTTTGACTAATTTTTATAAAAATATTTAAAGTTAAAAAGAAGTTCAAATGTTGTACAGATAAAAGTTGTATGCATGCCTAAACGTATAAATTCGTTGGATAAAACAAGTCCCGTAAAACACACCATTTCTTTTTTTCTGGAACGTATTCTCCGCATTTTACAAGAGTTTAGTTATTTAAAATATTAAAAGACCAATATTTAAAACAGTATTCTTTACAATATATTTTCAAATGCATTAGAATAATATTCATAATTACTTATAACAGCTATAACCTTATTACCAAGATGAATAACCATTCAATTAAAATAATGCGACCATTGTATTTAATCCTTAGCATTACAAATTACATTTAAATATATGAATTATTATTAGATGTATTCAGATTCTTAATATCCGAATCTAATTATGTAGGTGTGATAATACCTATTATTAACATACTGAGAATTTGAATAACCATTGATGGTTAAAAGAATCCTTCATAATATACGAAAGGCTTATATTTTTTCAATAAGACGTTCGAATTGAATAAATAAATATGTAACCTTTCAACAGAGGATTCTGCGAAGGTCTTATGTTAAACTAATTTAACTAACAATAAACCTTAATAAAGCACTGTTTATGTTTTCCTCATTTATAAGTCGTTCCTTGCAATTTCGATTCATTCGGAATCAATGTAACAAACAACCTCGTTTTTACAACTCAAAGGTGAAAAGTTTCGATTATACGTCGTTTTGATTGTTGACTGAATTTCTTGAGAATTAAAACTAGTTTCGCAGAGCTAGTGAATTGCCATACGGATGTCACGACTTGGGAATTAATCAAAACTGGTGCATCAATGTCAGATTAAATTATCCAGCACTAATTTAAAAAAAAGATGAATACCCATGTGAAGAAGTTTCCACGTTTCTTTCAAGAAATAACGGATTTCATCGGGGTTTTGTTAAAACCATACAGTAAACTATTTCCAAGCTTTGATTCAGACAGCTGTAATGAGCAGCTGAATCCTGACTGATTCACAATCGACCAATCAAGAAAGACGGTTAAAAAAATTTAAACTATCTTTATACATATAATTTGTATACGGAAT
Organism: Argiope trifasciata; assembly: GCA_026543055.1. NCBI lineage: Eukaryota > Metazoa > Arthropoda > Arachnida > Araneae > Araneidae > Argiope > Argiope trifasciata. The sequence goes on from JAPMOQ010031357.1 coordinate 1,285,253, forward strand.
TTGAAATAAAGATATGGCTTTTCACAATATTACGATAAAAGTCTAACACTAAAAGTTAATTGATATTTCCAAAATATATGCAATGATCCACGAATCTATGACGACCAGATATCCGATAATTAATAAAAATTCACAAATAATAAAAATTCATAGGATAGAAAATGAAAGTCCAAGCACTGGGTTAACCCCAAAATTTATTAAATTGCGAAAGAAAAATCTAAATACAGCACCAGAAACATTAACGAAAATAAAATACAGTTATAGCAAAAATTTAACTAACTGATATTATAACATAAAAACCCATACAAAGAATTAAAAATTGGCAATACTAAAACTATACATAAAAAATTATATATGCATAAATAAAAGAATACATATCAATACAAGGCAACAGACCGCAATTAGTGCAAAGATCAAACACATTATAGAAAGATCAACAGGCACAGCATCAAAAAATTAAATTAGACAGATAAAAACCTGTTTAAATAATGCATAATAATTAAACGCAGCGTGCTTTAATTCAATATAGCTTAGATGTATTAATGTTCCGTTTTGAAGCAATATTAGGGCTATTTAATTCGATGGGGGACGGACCTCATAATTAAGAACCCTGGTTGGTCAGATGCCGGGAATGATAACAGAGCTGGAATATTCTTTGGAAACTTCAGAAAAACAACAGCGAAAGGGCATCTGGTCAGGAAGATTTAAAACGCAACAGCAAATCCACTTACTAATCCTTCACCACGCACAGCGCGATACAAATATCGATTTAAATTATACCTTACATTTTAGTTAAAATAAATAAAGTTGCCCATATTCCTTGAATCAGATAATAATATAATAGTACAATCTTTATAATTCTTACTATTAAAGGATAAAAATTTCAATTTCGACTGTAAAATATAGTTTATTTTATATCAGTCTCTTGAAGTTTATAAACGGTATTTTACATTTTCTTTTGCACAATATGCTAGTAAACTTTCACATTCATTATCTTCATTTTCATCAAAATACATTACATGTTATTAAAACTTTGATAATAAGCTTCACAGTGTTTATTAGTTTGCAACGTAACAACATCCAGCGATAACCAGGTAGAAATAAGTAGAAATCAATTGCATAAATAAGTAACATTTTAACGGACTAGGGTTTATATCTATTAAATATATAAAACTATAAAATGGAAAATTAAGTTATAATAAATCGGATTATTAAGTATAATAAATAAAACTAATATAAAATGATTTTGCGCTTTTATTTCATTACTTATGGAAACCGAATGAAACATTAAATAGTTTAATCCGTTAAAATTTAGAAGATAAAAAATTAAAATCCTCCTTATAAACGAATATGAGTAATTCGTGCGTAATCATACTCCATTATGAAGTTCTTTATTATTATTATTTAAACACAATAAAAACTAATTACATAATTGAAATTTATGTAAGTATTCATTCCAGACTTGTTGGTCTTTGATTTGCTAATGCAAAAAATTTTACACAAAATATCTACCGGAATAAAGAGGGCAGTTTTTCTTAGTGTCTTCTTTAATATTAATATTAAAAAAGCACAGAAAAATGAATTTAAGCAACACAAATTAAATAACAAAAGCCGTATTTTTTTAAAAGAAAAAAAAAAGAAAATTCGATTAATCCTTCTCACTAGACACATATACATAAAAAAAAATTCCGCTTCCATTTGAAAAATAGCATAAATAAGAAATAAAATAAACCAGAAAAATTCCAAATCATGTTTATTCTTTTTATTTATTTACTTTTTTTTCCTAATTACGACGGGAAAAACTGCATGCAGCAGACGATACCCGCTGTTTTTTAACACTCCTGAAATATTTATTGAATCACGGATTCAATTTATCTATTTTTGATTTTCTATCTCAGACGTAACATGGTATATCTTGGGTGGCAATGCAAATGAAAAATATAAAAAGTTCAATTTGCGATTTTCGAATGTTTTTTTATTTTTATTTTTATTTCCACTTGGAAAGAAACCACATTTATATGTAAATACTAATATGTTTCGAACGATACTTTTATAATAGAAATAAATCAGGGAATTATTTTTTCAAAAAAAAAAAAAAAAAAAAAAATGAAAAAGCAAAATATTTTGACGTAGAATAAATTTTTTCACAGAATTTTTTTTTTAAATCGTTCTTATCTAGTTATGGTAAAAAAAAGTAAATAAATTAGTAATTAATATTTCAAATATTATGTTGATAAATTTCACTTATTTTTTCAAAGGAAACATATCACAGCTCAAAAGGAAAATCTCCTTTTGATAATAAACTTTGCGAAAAATGGAAACTGATTTTAATGGCCAATTTTTAAACTATATGACATGAATATTTAAATTGTAGAGATAAAATATAAGGCGTTTAGTATTAATTTAATATTACGGCGTTTAATATTAATTTAATATTACGGCATTTAATATTAATTTAATATTACGGCGTTTAATAAGTCAGAAAATAGGTTCCATAAAGTTTTTTCTCATTCAAAGCAAAAACTTTATTTGCTGTTTAATTTCAGATTTTTTTTTTTTTTTAATTACAGAACAAAACAGAACAAGAAAAAAAAGTTTTAATTGATTACAATATTCATAATATTTTGCCTACTTGAAATAATGGTTAAAATTTGTATAATTAAAAATTGCATTAAGTTTGTTTGTAACATCTAATAAAATATTCTAAAATTTAAAATAATGAAGTTTGATAAAACTTTTCATTTCAGTACAATTTTCTGTCTTTACAATTGTTTACCGATGAAAAAAAATTACTTTGTGTAAAAGTTTATAAAATATCGTTTGTTCCGAAATCGGGCTCTTTATTAAGCATTAAAAAAGTTCGAAATATAATATCAGAGCATTGATTAACGCAGCCGAATTTTAAAACCTATACTTATTATATTTTGGAACACAGTTTAATTCTTAGTTGAAATAAGATATTACAAAAATGCAATAAATGAAATGGAAGGGGTAAAACAGCCGTCTCGATATCAGTGCATTTTTTAAAAAGAAAAGTTAATCTACAAATGTTTAATATAAAGAATGTTTTAAAGGTACTTGGAATGAAATTTGTAAAAAAGATGCATATTTTTAATAATATGTAAAGATGTTAAACGCGGTAATTGAGATTTAAGTACAAAATTATATAATACATTCTATACTGCTTATATACATAAATATACACACACAAATTATAAATATATATTCTACTAGAATGAGCTGCAAAATATTGCATTTTGATTTTGATGTTTAAAAATAACACACATTCTACAAAAGAATTGTATTCATTTCGGTTTTTCATTTTAAATAGCACTGGCGACATTCTAATTACGAAACTTGAGAAACACGAATTCGATGCCATCGTATTAATCAAATATTAGGTTGGTGCGTATGAAATGTCGGATTCTTAAGTGATTGTATAAAACTGCATATCTTTCTTCAAAAGCTGTTTATTCAATCAAAGTATGCTCCATTCGCTTCAATACACTTCTCCCAACGAGATTTTAAAGCGTAGATGCCTGTCTTAAAAAAATTTTGGTCTTTAGAATTAATAAACTCTGATATCGAGTTTTTTAGACTGTCTTCATTTTCATAGTGTTTGCCCCTTAAAAACAGCTCTAAATGCTTGAAAAAATGAAAATCGGTCGGCGAGAGATCCGGCGAATAGGGTGGATGCTGCAAAACTTCATATTCCAGTTCGTTCCAGCTTATTTCGCTCTGTCAGTGCGTGCGGTACCCACTTGTCCATCTTCTTAGCCTTGCCAATCTCAGAAAGGTGTCTCAATATCGTTGTATGGTCAACTTTCATCCTGATAGCAAGTTCCCTCGTGGATATGGCTGGATCCGCTTCCACTAGAGCCTTCAGGTCATCATTCTTCACAGACGTTTTGGGTCTTCCGCGCGGCTTATTTTGCAGTGAAAAATCGCCAGTCCGAAATTTTTCGAACCAACGCTGCACTTTCCGATCGTTAACCGTATTCTCCCCAAACGCTTGGTTTATGTTGCGTGCAGCTTTTGCAGCACTATTACCAACTTTGTACTCATATAAGAAAATGACGCGAATGTCGGCAGAATTCATATCGGCAATAAACTCAAAAGAAATAACAAAAGGGAAGACCTTCGAGAAAACCTATTTTGCTGAAATGAGTCTCTGGCAATGGACAATACGACTATGAATGAGGTTATGCCAAAGACAAAAGTATAACGAAAACAGGGAGACAAACGTCCGCATGTAAAGAGAATCCGACATTTCATACGCACCAACCTAATAATTAATAATTTATATATTAATAATAAATTTGCTGCTATTTATAATTTACAAGCAGGGAATAATAAACATTTTAATGTAAGATACACGAGTTTAGCAGTCTGAGTAACCTACAAAAAATGGTTAAATAATAAAGTTATAATTGTAAATTAATTTTAAAAGATATTTCGCTCTCCTGAACTTTTTTAACTTCAAATGATATGGGCAAGAAAGTAACTAAAAAGATGTAGGTTCAAATTTTTAATCAGAAACGTCGTCGCGTAAAATTTTTTTGGCTTGATTCAATGATATTTGTTTATTGAAATTACTCTTATTTACATGGCAATGGTAACACGCAGACAAAAAAAAAATGTATCTTTGCAACGTGCGTGGATATAAATACATTAATTGGAAGAATGAACCGTACGAGTATAGCTATAAAATGTAGCTAAAATATTTTAAAAGTATTAAAATTAGATAATAGTAATTTCAAAAACTTTAAACATATATTTGTTTAAATTTTATAGTGATTTAAAAATAAATTTTACACACTACAGCGCTTATTAAAAATAGTTCGGTATTATGTTTTTAAATCAAAATCTTGCTAAACATTTTGCAATACTTGTGTTAGCATCTTTTTATCGAAGTAATAAAATTCTGTAGCTAGGGTTTATTGAATATTTTAAATAATTTTTGCATTCTGAAAATTAAAGATTAAGCAATTTTTTTAATAAAGAAAAAAAAATTACATCATTAATATTAAAAAGCTTTACAACACGATTTAATTGTATAATATATTTTTAAAAGAAGAAAGAACACAATATTGAAGAATTTCCAACTGAAAATTATCCATTTCGAGATCTATTGATTAAAATGCACAGACTCGTCGAGTAAAACTCGCGTCGAAGCAAAACTTTTAATATCAAAACCAATTAACTTTACGAATGAAATGAACTTATTTGTTGAGTGGGATCACTATCTCGTTCTGAAACTAAATATTAGCGGGACGTATTTGTAATTGTCAGCCGTCAAATTCGAAATAATGAATGTAAACAATAGTTAAAAGATTAATCACCAAATTGGTAAAGCATCAATTGTAAATTATATTCCTTTAGAGATAAATATGTGTCTAAAACCACTTAATTTCTCTGTATGCGCATAAAATTTCACTGTTTTTCAAACTTTTGTTCGCCTGCTATATTCTGAGAAAGTTCTCTATCTGATAATATTTTAAATTGCATACACGCCGAGAAAATGCATCATATAAATTGATAAACAATATTATTTTACCATTATTGAAATTCTAAATCAGAATTGAAACTGATTTGTTCTCCGAACCAGCCACACTATCCAAAATTTAAATAAGAGTTTAAGAAAAAAAGGCGAAAAAACAAAACAAAAAACGTATGAATTTTTTTTTTTTTTACCAGAAGCATTTGACCATATTATTTCACAATTAAAGTAGAAATAGTTCATGATTTAAAAATACTTTAAAATCTTGGTTCCGACTTACTATTATATTCATTAAAATATGGGGGCAAACTAAACATCAATAGTTGGGATATAAATTTTTATAACCCAATTTCAGAAAATTAAATTTATTAAAACTTTTTATAATTCATTCTTAGTTTGAATTATTTATCCGTGACAGAAAATCGATATTTTTTCTCCATCAAAATCGGAATTAAAAGTCGAAAAAATGGGACTAAACAAGAACATGTATTAGCATGCTAATAAATAGGGAACCTAAGTATTAAATGATGTCCGCGCAGTTCGCATTGATGGATATTTCCTGGATGTATTGCGTCAAGTGGAAAACATTATTTCAGTATGAGGAACGATTTTAGTACTTATTTTGTCTCGTCAGCAAAAAGCTGCGCTATGTTAGATGCGGCAATGTACAAAGGTTAAATTGTGGTTACAATGGATAACTAATAAATTGCACTGAATTAAGTTCACAGTTCAGAAAATATTCATGCTTGAGTTATATTTACTTAAACGAAAATTTTCCATTTAAATAATTTTGGGAGGCATTATGATATTTTATTGAGGAAATTTTATAGTAACGTCAAAATATTTTTGTGTATTTTACATCTCATTTAATGTAACTCCACTGCCATATATATTAACCTTGATATAATATATATGTATAATTCAAGAAATGATCGAATTTTTTTAACAAACAATGCGCGGTTTCTTCAAACACGATAGAGAATTTATAAATATAAATAATTTCTCATGAAGTATTTAATATCAAATTGCAGTCGATGGATAAAAAAAATAAAAATATCAAACATATTAAATTAGTACTTCAGTACGAAATGTTTTATGAACTAAATATGTTTATTTTAATGTCGTAATTCAAAACGTTTCATTATAATAAATAATAACACTCAAAATCTTCCAACGTTTCACAAAACAATAAAATAATAATCATAAATATTAGAAACTTAACGATTTTGAATGAAAATAATCAGTTTTTGAGGATTTCAATAATATAAAACAATTTATTTTTATTTTGCATTATTTTGGACACGCAAGCAGCACCTCACCTGACTGGCTTTGAGCTGCATTGAAATCCTCGATTTTTGTTTCACATGCTCAAACAACACAAACTGAAATTTAGCATTGTAGTAAATGGGGATTAACACGACAGTGCCAAAAGCAACAAGACACACTCATTTTTGTGCATTGAATTATAAACAATCATATTTTAATTTATGAGTGATGCCTTAAAATTCTATTTCTTGAATATATATTCGAAATATGCATACAACTTTTTCATATGTATTAAAGAAATCGGTTCGAAATGAATAATAAATTCGAATTCTCAATTCCAATATCGACAAAGTTTCTCGTGAACCTAATTATCATAAAAATAAGCGAAATATATGAATATATATATATTCATTTTTACTTTTACAGAATATACATGAAATAAATCCATATACAATGCATCCATCCAACTTATTTTTCAAGGATATCATAGATTAAAAACGAAAGGAATATTTAACTTACCACAGCTGACTAGTACAGGTCCTTGCAGAAAGAGGATAAACAAACACAGTAACACTTTCCCTGATTTTCTTAAAAAATCATTCGTTATGTCCGTACGTACACCACTCGTGTTGCTATCGTGAGAAGAGGCACCATTAAAACAGTCACCGAACGATAATTTACAGTCCCAGTTCCACCACCTTTGATAACCGCCGCCTTTGCCGAGAATTTTAATAGCAGACGATAAATCCATAGTTCCTGTTCCGCACTTCATTCTTGTGATCATTCAATATCCAACGAACGATTTATCCATCGGAATGGCGATAACAGTTCATTTATTTCTTCATTCTTTTTTTTCAAAATGCGGTAATTTCCATTTCTAATATCATAAAATAATTTTCGATTTCAATTCAATGTTTAGTAAACATGCGTGTTCTATAATTAAAAAAAAACTTTTTATTTTTATTTCCGACACGCAGTTAATTTAGATAAACACAATGTGACTTCTGAAGTGAAATAAAAAAAAATTGGTACAAAAAAAGCAGGTGCTAAACTGGGTAACATGAACTTGAAATCTTGCCAAAGGATCATAAAATTAAAATAAAAACAAGAAAAGTGCTCGTTTTTTTTTTATAGATATAATCCTAACCGCAATGTTTATATGGCTTCTACAAAAGCATTGAAAATTTAAGTTTCGATTACAATTAAAATTTGCACAATAAAACGTGTAAAAAAATCTACCGCTGCGGTTTAAACATAACAAGCACCTGATATTCCTAATATCATCACATACTAACAACGTCCATGTTTGTGGTTTAATTTAAAAATTTTGATTCTTCCGAGCGTCATCGGCATAGGTATCCAATCAAGCAACGGATGTAGTCCTGTCACTAGCAGGAGAGATTTCCAATAAAATACGTTTCACTCAAAACACAGCTCACAGTGCACTACTCGCTTTTTAGGGGGTTGTGCTGCATCTAAACGAGGCAGTCAAGAGCTCTCTGCTGGTTTGTTGGACGGCAGAAGGGGGGAAAAGGTGAGCAGGGGAAAGAATAGCGCTGCATCACATGACACGTGACGCGCTTCCTATGACGGCTCCCTCTGTTGGATGATATCGGAGTTACTTTCTTGGAAGAAAGAAATGTTTTTGTGGATCGATAGTGGATTTTTTTTTATTATTATAATTATTTCCGATTTATTTTCATACAATTTTCTTTGGCCTTTTTCTCTAAGCATCATTTGATAGTAAGCCTTTCTTCTTCTTTTTGATTAAAAAAAAATTATTCTTATTTTTTTTCCTCTTCTTTTGAATCTTAGCTTTCGTTCGCTATTCGTAACGAATAAAAAAATATTGGAAGTTAGTTTCTTCAAAAATTCTGCATCTGTGCAGTTTTCTATTGAAAAGTTGGGATTTTTCTGTTCTCTAACAGATGCTGCTATTTAAAACACCATTTATTAAGGGTGAAAAAAAAGCAGCTTTGTTTACGAATCTTGAGATTGTTTAAAACACCATTTATTACGGGAGGGGGGGATGCAACTTTGTTTATGAATCTTGAAATCGTTTGATTATTTCAAAAAAAAAAAAAAAAAAAAAAAACGAAAATTTTGAATTTTGGTTTGTAATTGGCATTGCCTTTTACAAAAACATTTTTTTTTTAAATACAGATTTTTTTTTCGTCTTCTAATTTTTTTTTTGTCACGAAATAATAATTTAACTACTGAAATTTTTTAATGAGTTAATTTAGACTGTTAAATTGATTTCTGTTTTATTAATTAATTGTTAGATTAACTAATTAGTCAAATTACAGTATTGTTTTAAAGTAACTTATGCTATATAGACTTCATAACTTTTCATCATGGCCACATGTTCAACGCCTTTCTTGAATCGGTGATTATGAAACATCACACCATATAAATCAGTGATGCAGCAACAAGGGAATCAAGAGACATAAAGACCTAGGGTGCTATGACGACAAAACGATACTGCGTGTTTGGTATTATCTATACTAATATTATAAATGTGAAAGTTTAGATGGATAGATGTTTGTTACTTAATCACGTCAGAAAGGTTGAACGGAATTGGATGAAATTTAGCACAAGGATAAATTATAGACAAGAATAGAACATAGAATACTTTTTATTACGGTTCATTGAGTGATTAATTTTTTAAATTAAAAATTAACTTTCGCGCCAAAAAGTTGAGGCCAAATCCGGCCAAAGATGAGTAAGGCTCTGGAATTTTTCACCCCAATAATAATCAGGTTAGGGTTAGCAGAATTTCGACCGATTATTTCAAACGATTCTGTTATTAAAAAAAAAATTTTTTTTTAGTGTTTGATGTTTTTAAAATCGAATGTTGTTAATGAATCGATCTTTCGGATTCATTCTGAAGTATTTTTAAATTAAAAGAAAGCAGAATAAAGGAAATAAAGAATTTCTAATCTGCATTGCTTTACCCCAGTTGAAGTAGGAAAGTCAGACATGTGCGTTAAGCCAACTGGCGTTGAAAGTTCGCGCGTGATTGTTGACACATGTGTTTTCATCTAAATTAAAAGTTTAAAAATGATATGTATGATACTATTGTAGCTTTATCTACCTCGATCAATAAATAAAATGAATTTGACCTGATTTTAAAGAAATAAGGACTTGATTAGCTGTTTTGTTTTATTTTGGGAATGCAATGTAAATAAATTGTTTTTATGTTAGTTGTGTGTTTTTGTTATTAAATTGTATTTATGTTATATATTTTTCGTATATGCTTATATTTTTAAATGCATCGTTTTCAGGTTAGGTTTAATTTTTTATTTGCTTTGTCGTTGTTTGATAGTTTTTCACACATATACGTCAAAATCTCCATGCGAACAGAATCGCTGGTAACAGCTAGTTTTATATAAATGTAAATGATTGGGAATATAGCACAGTTTGGATCTAATTTACTTTTTTTAAATCACTGGTGATAACTGAAAGCAAAATAATGATACATCCAGATCTTTCACCATTTACCAAATTTGGTGCAAAAGTCACGTGCAGATAACATCTTTCTCTATTATTTCGTTTTTGAATTATCTTGTCTATGCACACCGACAGAAATGATTCCTACCAGAGGGAGTGGTCTTTTCGAAACTTTCTCGCATACTTTCAAATAAATGTATTATTCCTCTTTCTCCGCATAAGATTGTGGACTTTGGTCAGGTCTATGAATATCTTGCCTGGTAATGATGAATAATAGTTACGAAATATAGAATTTCACCATGAATCTAGTATTTTTACTGTATCTTTCACTAGAATATCTCTTAAAGGTTGAATGATTTTGAAATTTGATACAAAAATGCTTTTGCAGTCACAAAATAAATACCAAAATTCATCGACTTAATGCTCTGAGTTCATAGATAATTGCGTTTGAAGGTATCCGAAAATACGGACAGACAGACGATCTACGACTTGACGAATTTGGCTCGAATTTAGATGCTAAATCTGCGGACCAAATTTTATTTACTGAAATCTTTGCTTTTTGTAATAAACGAGTTCACTTGTACTCGAACTGCCAGACTGACAGACTTCTTGCTAACGCATTCGTTCAGTATTTGGCAAAAATTTATAAACTTGGTCTTAATTTCACATATTAAATTACAGTCATCTAGCTCGAGTTTAAACGAACATAAATAATTATATTTGAAATAAAATGGTTAGCATACTGTTTCTGATTAAGAATTCTGTTTTCTTCTTCAATTCCTACAGTTAGTCCAAACTCTCCCTATGTTTATTTATTTATAAATCTTCTCCAAATTAATCTATATAAATAAAAATGCGTTTGTCTGATGTCTCTTATGCCTTCCTAAAGTGCTCATCCAATTGCGATGAAACTTGATCAGCTTATTGTTGACATCTACGGGATGGTTATAGAGATAATACAATTATCTTAAATTTTAAAAAAATTTCGAATCTCAACCGCATTTATTTGTCAAGGATTAATCACCAAATAACTCTCCAAGGAAACAATAGACACCTGTGTCCTAGCATAGGGATAGCGTGTCTTCCCTGTGATCTCGGGTTCGAGCCCCGGTTCGGGCATGGTTGTTCTTCTGTGTTCTATCTGTGAGTAGTGTGAATGTGCCCCCCAATAAAAAAGGGTTGTGCAAGCGAATGTGAAGCATGAAGGAGCTAAGTTATACTCTTGGTCCTAGTTGGTGCTTCTAAAAAAACAAAGGACTCTAATTAAGGCTTAAGCTTATCAGCGGGATTATGAAGTGCTATAAGTAACAACATCAGGAGACAATAGATTATGCAGAAATACTAAATATAAGTTAAAGGTTGATATTTTGTAGCTATTGTATGCAAATGTCATTCAAGCCATTTTCAGAAGTAACAACTCTATTACAGAATATACGAGAAAGTTTTGGGAAGACCAACCCTACGGGATTAAAATTTTAATTAAATGTTAATGTTTATCGCAGTAACCACCAAAAATATTGTAGCACAAATAATGTTGCCCCATCTTAATTTTCAAAAATTATCGCATGAACTACATTAACGATTTTATGGTATAAATATATTTTCTGTGTTGAATCAATTTTAACAGAAAATATTTTAATCACATTTTCTAAAATTAAATTTGAGAATTCTGAACGAATATAAACGAAATACAATAAATAGTTTCTTTCATTACAATTCTGAATAAATGGCAAGGACAAATACTGCAATTTCCAATGAATACTCAAATCTAATATATAAAAATGAATATATGTTTGTTCGTATTTTATATTCGGTCGTACCGTTCATCCTATTTCGACGAAACATTGCCAAATTATTGACTGATTACACTTAATATTAATTCTTTAGACGGCAAAAACGCTTCGGGTACCAGATAGTAATACATAAAATCCATCTGACGTCTGCAACTTTATTTTTAATTTAAATGAGAGGAGTGCGCTTCATTGAAAAACTTTAATATCATTGATGCTACTGTAATTTTAAAAATTACAGACAGTCTTGAAAAAATACCATAAGCAATTTTCCCTCTTTGTTATTAATAATTTTTCGAAAAAAAAAGTACAAATTTTATTTTAATAGCATAAGTGAAAGTTTAAGTATGTGTTTATAACATGGAAAAGAAAAACAATAATTTGAATTTAGTGAGAATATCGGTTTCCATTGTCCATTAAAAGTTAGTACTCAAATTTAGAAGGCAAAAAAATAAATGCATTTGTGGAGAGTTGGTATGGTTTATCACTATTTAATGGAATGTATGGAGATCTCAGAGTTAAAGAAGGACCTGAAGATTGTCAATAATGATTTAAGTACAGTACTGATGGTACCAGGTAATCTCAAAACTCTGAAGGATATGATGTTAAAGATGGATGGTTCCATTCCACCTGTTTGAGAGTGTGTAGATGTGGAGAAAGTCAGCTATTTACTACCCGAAAGGAATGTTAGTTTGACTGTTCGGTCAATGTAAGGTTGGACAATACTTATTCAGCAGTCGACCACAACCAATCCTGTCGATACTGCTACGTTCAGCGGTGGCGGGGTGGTCGACTGTACACAAGAAGAAGAAGTACTCAAATTTAGAAACAATTTCTAATTCAGCCCAATTACATTAAGGTCCCGTTGCAAGGCAACACTAGGGCTATTTTGGGACGGACCTTTTAATTTGAACAGTGGCCAGATGTCGAGGACAACTTCAGCTTAGATCACTCTCTCCAACCTTCCACGCCACACTAGCAGGAGGATGTAGGGCCCTGATGGATTTAACGGGTACCAGACCAGCTTACACAACGGTTCTTCAGTGGAGTCCCCTTTGCGGTTTCGAACCCAAGACCTTATCACTAGCCAACCTTGGCACCCAGAACTATTTCTAAATTGCAGGGCAGCTGAAACTTTTTTTCAAATTTTAGAAACAATTTTTAATATTCATAAGAAAATATAAATATTAATTAAATATCTTTTCCGCGTTCTGATTATTTTAACTTTTAAATAAACTGGAGTTTATAAAAACTGAGATTAATTTTATAAACAAATCTCTGGCGTCGCCATGTTGCTTGGCTGCACTACATTGCCTATGCTCATTATAATTTTAATTAATAAAATATTACGTATTTAATTAACTGAAGACTTTCAACATACTTCATTGTACTCAAGAGCAGAGTTTCAAAGATCCTATTCGGTATTTTAGATTTTTGTTGAGCAAAAATAAAATTACCGCTTTAATTTTTATTTATGTGTGTTGATTTAAAGTTCAACGCCCCATTGAATGAGTTATAAAGAAAACAGTTTTGAGGATTCTTCCCACACAAAAACCAGACTGCAAAACCTTTCATGTTCCGTTAGATGAAAATATTGCACGTAATTCTTTATTGTCCGCGCATTTTTGAAAATATCTAACATGAAACATAACGATGTTTGGAAATAAAAATCGTTAGAAACTTTTCAGTCGAATAAATGATGTTTCTTCAAAATAAAAAATTCCATTTGAAACTACAGAAAACTATTCTCCGAGTGTAGAAAGTATTTAAATTTGATAAGAACGCAGCCTAAAGTATTTTGCGGTTTTTAGCTTCAGTCACATACATGTTTTTTTTCCTTTCTTTCTTCTTTTCTTTTTTTTTTTCTTCTGGAAAATGCTTCCTAAAGTTTTCATTTGAAAATATTAATAACCATGTTTACAGGAGAAAACATTGCTTTTTTAAGAAAATAATTCACCTTTATTCTAGCTCCAAATTATATATATATATATATTTGAATCATGTGACAACATATTGTTTCTGTTTGAGTTTTATGAAGCCTCAAAATGCTTAGGCAATAAATTGGTGATTTTTTAACTTTTGTATCATTGATTTTTCACTTTTGGAGTTATTAGAAAATAATGCAGAAGGTTGTCGCATTTGGCGATTTATCACCAACTAAATTTACAACTTGATTGTCAAATTATTCATCCTCTGTATTCTTACGAATTATCTTAACTAATTTAAGTTATTGACCAGTTTAAACAGGTTTGAAACAAGCACGGGACTATCAGATTACGCACGCGTCAATAATTAGAAAAATCGTTTTTTTTTTTTTTTTTTTTTTTTTTTTTCATCTCAAAATCGGTCGAGCGTCAAAACTTTGTCAGATATTAAAATTAAAAAGGAAAGTTAAAAAAACTCTCTCTCTCTCTCTCTCTCTCTCTCTATATATATATATATATACATACAGAGGGAGAGATAGATAAGGGGGAGGAATAGAGACCGAAAGAGAAGTCTTGTGATTGTTTCAAACCTGTTTAAACTAGTTAATGACTTAGAAATAACATGATTAAATTATCAGGCTCACATGATTACTGAAAATTTACGATTGTAGATTTTTTTAATGTCACCTTCAGGAATTATACTGTAAAAAATATTGTAATTTAAAAGATTAACTACAATACGAAATTTTATATTAATAACCATTTAATATAGAGCACCATTATATAATTACTATGAAAATCTAAATATCGAATCACCTTTAAACCATAAATATCATATATTTCTAATGCCCTTTTAAAAACTTAAACATTCCTTTCAGTATCATTATTCCCACAATTGCCCCAATACTGTAGCATTAAGAAGGTCGATAGTAGGTCTTATTCCAAAGAATGTTATTGAATAAGGTGGCGTAAACAATTTTGTGAGGATGAAAACGCATGCAAAGCCCTGAGTTCGGAAAGTATTGCTTTCACATTTAATGCATACAGGTGGGCAATGGATAATCTCCATGCTGTGGAGATCTCAACAGATATTTATCGAGCAGGAATCTTCAATGATTGTTACCTTTTGAGGCTGTACTTGTAGCAAGAATGACTGAACAGATTACCTCGATTTCCTGCAATATGTCTTCGAAGGAATATTACAAAGTATGCCGGCCGAAATGCAGCAAAGCGTGCAATTCATTCATGACGGTGCTTTCATATTTTCCACGCTAGGTGTGTACTCAACTCGGCGTTACATATTTAAGAAGGTGAGCTCAAAGCATATTAGCATTGCCTACCCTATCTCATGTATAAAAGAAAATCGTGCAATATCATTGGTTCTCACCGCTGCTCACTTTGTAAGAGAATGTGACGTCGTTATATACGAACCTCGAAGTAGTTCGTATTGCTAAGACTGTATTAACCTACAGTCATGAGAAAAAACCTTATAGCCCTAAAAGTAGGAGTCAGTCGGCTTGGAAACGGGATATTCTATTACATTTTTGGGGTGAAAGAAAGGACTATTTCATTTGACAACAAAAGGGATATTTGCATTAGCACAAGCGAAATGAATTTCTAGACTAGTGTAGAGCGTTTAATTATCTGAAAGCTTTTAGTCTGTTTTAATGCCTACTTCCCTCCTTAGATAGACTCGTCTACTTACGGCAGCCAGGTTCAAGGTTTTTCTCGTGACGGTAGATCAGTACTTTGAATTTGCCTTCGTGATACGTTTTTTGGTTTCTATCTCTTTTAACGTTTTTTAAACCTTTTACTTCCCAACTAAAGGGATTTGTCTGAGAATCTCTGCCTGGTTATAACAGCAGAGAATTTGCAATTTAAGTAACAGAAAAATAATCTAAATATTATTTTTTGCGCTACTAAGGCATGTAACATATATTGAAGAGATTAAAATGAATTCATTCAGCTTACGCTATCGAGTTATGAAATGCATCGAATCCAAGTTGTATCGAAAATCTAAGCGAGAGCAAGGATGAGTCACCGGAGTTATGAACCAATGATATTGCACCACTTTCTTCCATACATGAAATAGAGTAGAGAATAGAAATATGTTGGCTGGACAAGTGGAACCCATTGTTGGCTTTCTCGCTCGCCATATCTTTATCTGCAGTTACCTAAAATCAATCGTTTATGCGATGCCTATAGGCACAACTCATGGCGCGAACTGCCATCGATGCGTCATCCGCCTTCTTTAGTTTTCAGCAATTAAAGAAAATAAAATAAACGATGAAACAGCAATGTGACGATACAATGAAAATTTTAAAGCAATCCATTATTAGAAATTATGCAACTTTAAAAAAAATAATTTATAAAATTCACAGCACACATTCTCTGTATTATTAGCATTGGAAATTTAGGCTGGCCTTCTGTAGTGTGTCTTCCCCTTGATCAGGGCGTCCCGGGTTCGAGTCCCGGTTCGGGCATGGTTGTTCTGTGTTCTGTCTGTGAGATAAATGAATGTGCCCACTGTAAAAAGATATTGTGCAAGCGAATGTGTGTGTCACCTTCATTTGAGCTAGAAGTCAGACTTCAGCCCTCTTGGTGCTCAGGGTCTTTACCCTCAGAAGCTACTGCAGCCCCTTTTCTCGGAAACATGGACACGACATCATCATTGGAAATTTATCTCATATTATTTAATGGAAATTTGTCTCATATTATTTAATGGAAATTTATCTCATATTATTTAATGG
>JAPMOQ010031357.1:1308196-1319737 GCA_026543055.1 Argiope trifasciata
TCTAGAGAATATCGCAATATTGAGGGGAGATTAACATTAGTTTATATGCAAAATCACCGGGACCACAAAACATTATTGTAGTAGAGGGAGTTATTGTTGTATCGTGTATCGTTGTAGCGAGAGTTTACTGTATTAACATTGCGTTTTAAAGCAACACTAGGGCTATTTTGGGACGAATTCTGTGTTTTTGAGCCGCGGAGTCAGATGACGAGGATGAAACCTGAGCTGACACCTCATCTCCAAACTTCCACACAACACCAGCTGGTGGGCGTTTGGCTCCGACGGATTGATCATGAACCAGATCCGCTTGCAGAGCGGTTCTTCATTGGAATCGGGTCTCGAATCTGATAACCTCTTGCTCCCAAGCCGAAACCTTACCACCAAGCCACCACGGCCTTTAAAAAATGGAGTTATGTCAAAATCTCGAGTACAAATTTTTAGACAGTTAAAATAGTTCATTTTTGTCTCCTTTGTGTTAGAAAAGGTAAAAAAAATGTAGTGTTTTTGTTTAAGTTGTGCCTATCTTTATTGCAATTAAATGAAGTCATTCGTTTAATAGATTGCAAACATAATAATAAAATGTAAATATTCTTCAATAAATTATTAAAATAATGATATTTCAACTATTATTATAAAAATAAATATTATTAAAATGAAAATTGCTGCGTTCTTGTTAAAGTTGTGTTTGTGTTGGCTGCAATTTAATGAAGTTACTCTTTTATAAACTGCGAATGAAATTTTGAAAATAATTTTTTTAATGTATAACTATTAAAATAATATTATTATAAATATAATTCCAGGATTAAATATTATTTTTTATATATTTTTTGTTGCAGTTAAATTAAATTACTCTTTTATAAACTGCTAATAAAATCCTAGAAAATAATTTTTTAATGTATTACTATTCAACTAATATTATTATAAATATAATTCTAGAATTAAATATTATTTTTTTATATTTGTTTTTGCTGCAATAATATTTGTTTTTGCTACAATTTAAGAGTAACTTTAATTGAAGCTTTTAATAAACTGCTAATAAAATTCTTTAAAATAAGTATTAACTTCTAGAAAATAAAAATTATTATCTAGAAAAAAATAATAAATTATTAATAATCTTACCTTAAGTTTAATATTATTACGATTTTACAAAGTCTACGATTCAATGTTTTTTAAATTTATAATCGAGGTTCTTCATTTATAATTTTTTGCACAGAGTATTTATATTTTTTTATCCTTAGAATATTTCATTTAAAGCTTTCATCTTTTTATAAGCATCGAAGCGGTAAACTTTCGCAATTTAGGCTTGCTACTCGAATTTTGCAGAATATTGTCTATGATTCTAGAAAAAACAAAAAGAAAAAGAAATGCCGTTAGCAGTGTTTTAGGCGAATAAATGCAGGTATTGAAGAAGAAAATCCAATCAAACACTCCAGACGCTTCCATCCGAGCATTTGAAGTGTTTAACTCGAAAAATAATAAATTGGGAAGGGTTTTTTTTGTATGTATATTTAGATGCGCTTTATTTACAAAAATTTTAAGACAAATTTTTCAGACGAAATTATTTTTTCTTTCGTTGAAATTTATCTGTAAAATGTATGGCTGGTTGAAGATAGCTATTTTGCATCATCTACTTTTATGGAAATTAACACATTTTGTTGTTTGTTTTAAGAGCATTTAAATTTTGGCTCATTTTAACTTAAAAATATTCATTGGAAAATGAAGATCATTTTTTATTCTCTCATTTTAGATTTCATGCATTAGGAATTACATTTTTCATTCGTGTATCACCGAAGATTTAATGCTTGGATTACTGAAGACTAGAATCTGAGTATTGTACCATTGGCGTCTTTGTTCACGACTCAAAATTTTATGCTGGATAGGTAGGAATTACATTTTTATTAGAAAGTATGCGAGAAAGTTTCGGGGGAACCACTGCCGCTGATTATGAAATTGCATTTTGTGAAGATATAAATAAAAGACCTTAAAATCATTTCAATAATATTTAACCAATTTATATTTTGAATTAACGATTTGATTTAAGTTTTTGGAAGCCTGATCTCCCTTGTGGTGATATCTTAATAAGCCAGTAAGAACCACTTGACATGAGCGATCGCTTTTGTCTAATGGATAAGTTATTGGACATCAAACCCAAACATCACAGGCTCGATCCTTGGCGGAATTCAACCTACACTTTGGCACAATTCCAGCCAATACTATCGCCACACCTTAATGAAATAAAAAAATATTAAAGTGTTTATTGCAATAGCCAGATAAATCGAAAAAAATAATAATAAATCAGAATACATATTCTAGCATATTTATTTCGTAAAAAAATGAGGGTATCAATTCCTCTAGCGAAAGAGATCCTTGCTAAAAATAATTATATTATAGTAAAAATAAGATACTGACCTACCTTAAAACTTTTTTTTCTTATTTTTCTGAGAAATGAAATGCGTCAAAAATTTACTCCTCTGAACTTTTTCTAAAAAAAATATCACTCGTTCAATTCGAAGGGAAAATAAAATGTCATATTATTTGAACAATTTCGGTTGCTGGCGTTTATTTTTTTAATATTTCGTTTATATGTAGTTCTAGACATTGAACTAATTAATTTGGACTCCATCTCACATCGGAACTAACCAACTCCCGTGATATAAAAAAAGGGTTAGGTTAAAATAAACACAGACATTCTTAGAAAGAACACCACTTCTTCCTATTTTATTCTTTGGAATTCAGAATTCACTTTCACAAAAATTGTTTAAAAAAGGATAATCAGGATGTTACAGAAGAAAATGAATCATTCTTTCTGAATAAATAGTTCTTATTGTTTCATAGAGAATTCTACTTCTCTGAGCTCTGATTTAAGAAAAATTATTTACAATAAAATACAATACAACTTAACAAATTCAATATACATGAAATAATCAAAACTTCAAAAGTAAAAAAAGATGGTGTTGCCACTATTTTTAAAAATATAAATTTACAATTATAAATAAAGGATCAAAAATCGTTTCGCTGTGGAGAGCCGCCACATATATGAACGTTCTGTAATAGTTACATACATACAACAAATATTAAAAGCAAAACAATTGTGTTGATGTTTCTTATGGCGCATGTTATAGACAAGCGTGTTGACGAAGTCATATATTTTAAGTAGAGAAATTTTCTCTTTTTACAGTAGAGCCATCTAGTGTGAAGAGTACGACTTAGCTACTTTTATATCACAACGCTGTTACTGTGGCGGACTTCATTCATGTATTTCAGTCAGTCATTCACAGATTGTAGTTTAGACCTGAATCAGAGAACGATTACCAATGAGTACAACCCACAATCGTATTTTTTTTGACATGGAAGGACTTCGTGACATATTTATGCTTGCACCAGCCACCATATACACTTGGAGTCTTCGGTAGCGGGGTTCGAAATCACAACCGAAGAGATGCAAAACCAGGCTATCCAGGCTTAACAAAACAATTGCAAGTGTACAATTCGATTTAAAAGTCTGGTATCGAATTTGAAACTTAACGGTTAGTTTTAGTTCAGTTATATAACGTCCCGTTGTAAAGCAACATGAGGGCTGTAATGTCTTGATCTCGATAGATCAAAGAATACTCAGAATTTTTAGACACTTCTTTATTTTACAGACCGATATTTACACAAAGAACCACTCGTTCTTATTTTGATTAAATAATTGCTATTTACATCACAACACTCCAAGTTGAAGGGTTTTACTTGAAGATCAGCTCTCCATTAATAAATTAACACAACACCACTGGGAATTCACGGGTTGGCCAGTCAATCTTCATTTTAGGCGGCGCTCCAAATTTACCGGACTCTCGCGTACTCCAGCCGTCTCCCAGAAACCCTTCTCTCCTTTCCAAAAAACTCTACGTATTTTATCTCAGTGAAAGTCTCCGTCTCCTCTGCCTCAGTGGCTACAGGTCCTCTCTTCCGGCCAATCATGTCGAGCAAAGGGGCATTTCAGGGCGCCAGTCTGTCGTCGGAAGGTAATTAAGGCGCGCCGAAAAATCTGGAACATGGGGCCCGCTTACAGAGATAAATTCGGCATCCAGATGTTTGGATGTTCCATTGTCTCTGAAAAGACTATCACTGTCTTCTGGACCAGGAATTTCCACATAGGCTCTTTTAGCTATAGATATCTTAGGTCCCGAAAGGAGACCATCTGCAACATCTGGTTATCTCAAGGTGTCTAGCAAACACAAAGGCAACACAGCTGGCGGAAATATTTTATCACTGTAGGGGGACGGGGACTGTTACAGGGCTATTTCGGGACGGACATCGTAATTTTGAGCCACGGTCAGATGACGAGTATAACACCTGAACTGGCTTCTCCCTCTCCACACCACACCACACCAGAGGGATGTCATTTGGCCTGATAGATTTTACGTGCAAGAGACACCCTCACACGACGGTTCTTTGGTTAAATCAAGCCTCGAACCTGAAAACCACCGGTTCCGAAACCGAGACCTTACCACCAAGCCACCACGGCTCTTCAAACTTAAGGATTTAAAGTTTAGTTAAAATATGAGTGCACATTTAAAAAACTTAATCAAAATCAGATGTGAGTTATGTATTTGAATAAAATTTAATTCATCCTTCGTATTTAATAAACATTGCTCAAGTAATATTCTATATTTTAATCCCCAAACTTTAAACAAACCCTTAGCTGATTTTTATTCGAAAATGCTTGTCTTCCTACTAGAAAATTTATTTGGAATTTCAGAAAAACACTTTCCCTTCTTTCGAAAGTGTTTGAATTCGAGGGGAATGCAAACTGAAGGAATTTTTCTTATTTTAAGTGCCGCCAGACGCATTTAGTTTTCGTAAGATTTCGAAGAAAAATTTTCCAGACGGAAATTCTTTTTAACGAAGTTT
Organism: Argiope trifasciata; assembly: GCA_026543055.1. Classification (NCBI taxonomy): domain Eukaryota; kingdom Metazoa; phylum Arthropoda; class Arachnida; order Araneae; family Araneidae; genus Argiope; species Argiope trifasciata. The sequence continues at coordinate 1,313,093 of JAPMOQ010031357.1, forward strand.
TATTGAAGAAGAAATTGCTGCTTGGACAAAATTATCCCACTTTGTGAGAGAGGGCTGTTGGAAGCGAGAGGATTTGTTTGTTTATTTTATATTCAAGGATTTCACTTACGGCGAAATCGTAAATTTAAAACATCGGCTATGATATGAATGTTAGAAACTAATTACCAGGAGTAGAAATTTTAAAAGGATTCGATAAATTTCTCTAGTATTCAATTTTTTTCAAATAAATTTTTAGCATTTTTATTTGTATGTTAATATAAAATAAAATTTAATCCTTGTTGAGAAAGCATTTTAATCCTATCACAGACTGTCTGGATATTTATTTCAATTTATTCTAAGTTTCAGTATGCTTTAATTCATTTTTACACTTTATCTTTTTTTGCTAAAAATAGAATTTTATTGAAACAGTTCGAAGAATTTTGTCTTAAGGTTTTTAAATCGATCTCTATGTTTTAAGATTTCTGAAATTTGTTCATTTGTGAAGCAATAATTGTGAAATTGAACATCGACATCAATAAAATTTTGTCTGCAGTCTTTATATTAAAATTGTAAATTTCTGTTAAATATTGAACGAAATTTTTAATATAAAATCTATCGATATGTTTATATTATTAAACAATTTTTAATCCGTACCTTGGGTGCATGGATAATACATAATCCGTTTATCTATAACTCATAGTCTCTACGGTGGTTTGGTTTAGTTTAGTTTAGTTTAGTTATATTAACCTCCCTTTTAAAGCAACGCGAGGGCTATTTTCGGACGGACCTCGTCATTTTGAACCATGGTCAGATGACGAGAACAACACCTGAACTGGCACCCCCTCTCCACACCACGCCCCACCAGCGGGAGGACGTTTGGCCTGACAGATTTAACGTGCAAGAGACCCCCTCACACGACGGTTCTTCGGTGTAATCGAGTCTCGAACCTGAAACCCTCCGATTCCGAAGCCGAGACCTTACCACCAAGCCACCGCGGCCCAGTCTCTGCGGTGGACAACGAATGCTGGGTGGGTATAAGTTCCGTGGAGAATTTAAACCTTCAACCGATAAGAAAAATAGATATCCAAAATATAAATTAGACACTCAGGCACTTGTGTATTAACCCCACGAAAAGAATTATTACAGAAAAAGCCTTTACTTCTAGGCGTTTTCACAATTATTTTTTGTCACTGACATGCAGTTAATGGAGTTTACGAAACAGTCAATACCAAATTATTGAAACCGTTTTAAAAATGCAACAAAGATATTTTAACCTCTTAACTGTTTTTGAGTCATGGAAACAGTATAACATTTTGCAATATCTTACAATAACTACGAATTATTACTTTTGACGTGAATGAGCAATTTCACTGAATCTATCCGTCATCTTTAACGAAGTTTTTTGGCTTTTAATCCCTGCAAGCCATTAATATTTCCTGAAAATCGAATTTAAGCTTTAAACACTTTTTTTTTCCTCTGATTAAAATAAAGAGTTGACGAAAAACTGCATTTGTCATCACAAATTCCCATACCAAATTTGATGTACTTAAATTATTGTGTTTTTGAATTATCACGTTTACATGTTTCTAAAAGCACATACTCACAGATAATTAACCCATCGTTACGAATGCTTCAAAATTTAACAGGATTTTACACTATAGGTGCCTTTCTCCCTTCAGTGGGTAGATACACTAGACCAAGCATGCTTGAGAACTAAACACTAGGAACCACCTCACCGAGACTTAGTTTAGTTATATTAACATCCCGTTTTGAAGCAAGTTTAGGGCTATCTAGGGATGAACTTCGTCATTTTGAACCGCGATCAGATGATGAGTACGACACCTGAGCTGACACCCCTTCTAATCTTCCACACCACGCCAGATGGAGGACGTTTCACCCTGACCGATTTAACGTGCACCAGACCCGATTACACGGCACAGCAACACTTCGACAATTCTTAGGTTGCAGGTTCGGCAAATCGGGCCTCGAACTTCCAACCCTCGGGTTCCTAAGCCGAGACCTTACTACCAGGCCATCGCGGCCTCATCTAACCCAGACATATGTCTTGCACTCTAGGGCCTTCGATCAAGAAAGAAGATATGGGCTTTGTAGACATGGGTTGTCTTGCCATTGCGTTTGGTTTTCACTTAGAAGTCAAAATTGAGTACCTAATCTTATCTATCTAGCTCTGTTCGTTTTGCAGCAATCGTGTTAATGTATATTCGAATAGCAAGACAATCGGAATCCCTCTGGTCAGATTGAGCTCAGATTTGATAGAAATATACAACTTTGGTGCGAAGGCAGAATAAGAAATTTCACCTCCGCAGGTCAAAGCGTTTTTGAATTACCTTTGTCACAGATAGACAGACATTTCCCAAAAATGGGTTTTTGGAATTCAGAGACATCTAAAACGTTAAGATTCGTCTGAATTTTTAGAATATAATTTCTCTGTACTACCTTTGCGAGAAAGTAACACAGATTGACAAAAACTGAATACACCAACTGAAGCTGCTCTCCGAGATGAACAAGAAATCATCAAAATTTGTTTACTGCGCAGCCGCGGAAGGAGAATATATTCACCCCAATGAATTTGATAAAATTTCTGTTCTGGTCGTGATCAAGTTTGCACTCATTGAACTATGTGATGTTGCCTTCTACATGTATATTATAAAACTAACATGTATATAACAAACTAACATGTATATTATATAGTATATTGTCGCACTGAAACGAAACATGGTCAAGACTGAAGAGTTGAATGGTTATGGACTCGTGGTCATGAAATCGTGTATTCGAATCCCAGTAGACTTAAAAAAATTTTAAGTATTTTTGATTAATTTGTTTTTCTTTGATTTCGTGTTCCAGAAAATTCTAGACCTTTCTTTAATTTACCAGATAAGTACTCTGGACTTTCCTTACTTCTTCTTCTTGCATACAGCCAACCACCACACCACCACTGAACGTAGCAATGTCAACAGGATTTGTTGTGGTGGACTGCTGAATAAGTATTGTCCAAACTTACATTGACCGAGCAGTCAAACTAACATTCCTTTCGGGGTAGTAAATAGCTGCCTATCTCCCCATCTGCACACTCTCAAGCAGTTGGAATGAAACTATCAATCTTTAACATCATATCCTCAGTTGGAATGAAACTATCAATCTCATATCCTTCAGGGTTTTGAGATTACCTAGTACCATCAGTATTGTACTTAAATCATTATTGACAATCTTCAGGTCCTTCCTCAACTCTGAGACCTCCATACATTCCATTAAATAGTATTAAACGGTACCATGGACTTTTCTTACTGTCTCCAGAAAGACATTCTGGAACTTTCCCTACTTGTATAAAAGCTGAAGATCTCTCGGTCACAGTGTTCTTAGTTCAGAGTTGAGCTAATAAATTGATTTAACTCTACTTCCTGTGTCCTCTTCAGCTCTATCTACGTGACTATATATATATATATATATATATATATATATATATATATATATATATATATGGAAATTCAGTCATCACTCTGATAAAACTTCATTATAAATTTTTTACTTAATTTATGTACTAAATCACTTATAAACACAAATGAAATGTTCATTAAAGTCTTCTCTAGAAAATAATAAAAGGAATAAGAATAATATAAGCATAATCTTTTGCAATATATTTTTTCCCCTTATCTTTTTTCAAAATTTTCTTTTACAAGTCAGACACAAAAAATCACTATTATTTTCTTTTATTATATTTTAGTTAACATTAATCTCTCTTTATAAACATTGAAGAGGTTAAAGGCTTTATAGTTTATGCATTTTTGCGGAATATTGCGGACGCTTCAAAAAAATATGCTTGAAAAAACACCATTAACAGTTTTTTTAGGAAAATAATTATAAACTATTCAGCAAGAAAATCTATTCAAAACACTATACACAAGTCTCCAGGCGTTTATAATATTTGTTAGGAATTAAAAATAATAAATTCAGGTGGTATTTTTCTGATAATTTTTTATACAGTCAGACGTGTTTTATTTTCAATGAATTTTAGGATTAATTTTCCAGAAGGAAATTTTTTACTTTTAAAGAAATTTATGTTTAAAAAAATGGCTATCTGAAGAAAAATATTTTTTATTATTTAATGTATATGAAAACTAAAAAAAAAGTGTTTATTTCAATTAAAGAAAGCTCTAAATTTTTATATATTGCATTGTTAATGAAATAACGTGTTTTTAATGTATTACAAGTAATTATGGGAAAATATTTTATCCCCACAAAACCTACATTCTTGCCTTCTTGGGCTGGATAATTTGAATTTGTCATTAAAGATGAACTGTCCTGATGTAGGGAGGTTTAGTTTTACTTATATTAACTTCCCGTTTAAAGCAAAACGAGGGCTATTTTGGGATGGACCTCGTAATTTTGAACCATGGTCAGATGACGACGATGACACCTGAACTGGCACCCTCCTCTCCACACCACGCCACACCAGGATGTAGGGAGGATACAAGGATAGTTTCTTGGGTAACGTAACCCCCTCCCTCATTTGTCTAAATATATGCATTATCCCCACGGCTTTGCCTGTGGTGTATAGTATCCCAGAAGAAAAATGAGCTTTAAACTTAAGCCCATTCTCACCCCAATATGACACGGGCATGTTAAGCAACATCAAATAACTATTAAAAATATTTAGAAATCATCAAAAATAGCCACAAAACATTTTTATAGAACGAAGCTTTTTTGGCATTAAATGTGTTCGGGTAATGGTTGGATTTCCTTCTTTTGATCATAATGAGACTTGAATCGCTGTTTAAAATCAGACGTAAGACAGAGACATGTATTGCATGTGTATACCACAGCTCTTACCATTTGCACATGCGCAGTTTTCGTGCATGCGCAGAGTAATTAAAATAGCAATTATAAAACTAACTTTTTTATTTTGATGTGACTTAAAAGTATTAAAATCTTCCCCAGTAAATACTCAACAAAATGGTATAAATATTTCCAATATCGGTTAACGTGTGGCTCAAATAAACAGACTCTTTCGGGAGACATCGTTTTATACTATGTAGATATGAACGTGCCAGCGTCCTGGCATAGGAATAACACGTCTTCCCCATCATTTGGGTGTCTCAGGTTCGAGAATGGTTGTTGTCCTCCCTTTGTGAGGTGTGAGAATGTGGTCCCTTGTAAAAAGGGGTTGTGTAAGTGACGCATGAAGTAGCTAAGTCGTGCTCTTGGCCCTAGTTGGCGCTACTGAAAAAACAAGAGATGCTCACTGGGATTTAATCGCTGGCAGATATCTGTCAAATCGCTTATAAAGTTCCAAAATCACAAAAATAACGTATCTTATTGATTGATGGTAAAAGAAAAAAAGTTTAAATCGAAATCCATTAGAAAAAGGAATGAAATAAATAAGTTTATTATTATGAGGAGAGATTAGGTGGTTTGAAATAAGCCTTTTGAAACCTCAAAATGCGTAGGCAACAAATTAGCTATTTATCACTTTAGAGGCCTCTATTTTTCAATTTTAGGGTTATTAGAAAATAATGCAAAAGGTGGACACATTTGTCGACTTATCACCAACTTAAGTCACAACTTGATTTCCAAATGATTCATTACCTGAATTCTAGCGAATTGTCTCCATTATTTTAAGTCATTAACCAGTTTAAGCCGGTTTGAAAGAATCACAAGACTATCAAATTACACATACATCAATATATTAAAAAACATCAGCAACAACATCGCTTTTTTCCATTTCAAAATTGGTTAAGCTCCAAAACTTTGTTTGCCAGCAAGAAAATTTGAAAATGCAAGTTTATATATATATATATATATATATATATATATATATATATATATATATCGGGATAGAGACCGATAGAGAAGTCTTGTGTTTGTTCAACCTGGTTGAAGTATTAGTGAATGACTTAAAAAATAATAATGTTCTCGCATGATAACTTGAAATTTGCCATTTTAGATTTGTTTTTCTTGATTTTTAATATTTTAATTTAATTTTATTTTTAATGCGTTGAATTATAATAAAACTCTTCACATTCTATTTTATGTTGTATTGATATTTTGTTAAGAATTAACGATGCATTTTCAAAAATGATCCAGTCTCTTTTTCATTTATATTCATTTTTTGTTTGTCAGCTATTTTTTTCAATTCATTCTTTTACGGTCTTGCATATCCAATCTTTTTAAAATGATGAAACCTTTTCGACGAACAGTCAATTCGTCTTTCGGGGATTTTAGTTTAAAGCCACTCTTGTGAAGACTATACATAATACATTTTATGAAGTCGAGTCAAAGCGACGTCTTTATAAAGAGGAACACATGGTATACATTATCGTAGAAGCATATGATATACATTATTTATTATAAATATACACTTTCTCTTCATATATTACAGAGTGATCGGTGAAGTCATTTTAAGCCCTTTAAATTCAAAACAGTCACTGTCTCGCACAGCCAGTTAAGAAAGGGGAAAGTGACTATCCTGAATTTATTGAGACAGATGACAGCGTTTATAGTGGTGGAATAAGGAAATTTTTTCTTTTCTTTTCTTTAACACTCTAAAGATAAAGAAGACCAGCCGAAAAGTCCAGTGGCAAAAATGCAAGATAAAAAAATATAAGTAAAACTGTCATGGAGTTATTTGTAAAACTGGTGGTGATATTT
>JAPMOQ010031357.1:1319747-1332476 GCA_026543055.1 Argiope trifasciata
AACTGGTGGTGATATTTACGATTAAAATTAGGAATTTTCCGCGACATGAAAAAAGAGAATTTTCTTAAAATATAATTTTTTTTCCAGTATTATCAAGATTTTTTCTGGGCAAAGCAATTACGAAATTAAATTAAAGAATCTGAAATAAAGAAATAAAGAGAAATAATGAAAATAAAGAAAACTAAGAAAGAAAAGGAAATAAAGAAAAATAATTAAATAATTTGAAAAATGCATTAAGGCTTAGGGAATCTGAGGATACATTTTCCAATTTTAGTGAGAACCCTTTTTCAAGTGAAGGAAAACTCACAATTTTTTTCATAAATATTTTTTTGCTGCATCTTTATTAGGGTATAGCGTACTCTTTTCTATTTGGATTTTTTGGCTGATCTCTTGTTTTTTGCGTTGTTCTTTTTGTAATTTTCTTATTCCACCATATGAGTGTTATAGTCTGTTTCAGCATTTTCATTTTATTATAGGTATATGTTACTTCCATGCGAAACTCCGTTTTGGACTGGCAATCATGGAAACAAATTATATTAACAATCATGGAAACTTTAAATTATATTGGCAATCATGGAAACTTTAATTATATTCTGTATTACTTCCTTTTATGTTCTAAGAAATTAATTATTATGACCGAAAGGGTGCTAAAATTTTAATTCAGTCTGGGTAGATTATTAAAAATCAATAAATCATGCCAATTTAGTTAAAAATACATTTAATGGCATTAAAGGACATGATTTACAAGGGGACAAAACTATTTAGGACGAAACATTTAACATATATGCATTAAAACAATACTAGGGGACTACAGCATGCTTTACACTCACTTCCAAGACATGGACTGATTGCTCATGGCAGTGGCCGATAGAGGGCCGAGGAAAACAGTTACGGTTACGCTATCTAATTTTTGAAAATATTAGCACTAATTTTGAATTTAATGTAAGACCATACGGAGTACAACGAAAGTAAGATCATACGGTGTTTTTCCCTAAATGCCTTATTTGAGGTATCCGATTTGGTGTTCTCAAACCATGATTTCTATCGATTGTCAAACCTCTTCAGAAAATTGACATACCCAAGATTACATTCTTGTGTATGATCTTTCCTAAAATGTTAGTCTGTATCCACGACTGACCTTATGTTGCTACTGGTTGAAAATTTGGACCATTGAAAGTTGTTGCACTCTTCAGTTAATCTCAGTTTAGAGTTTTATCCCCAAATGGAATGATTACAATTTCAAAATAAAATATTAACTTAAGAAATATAAATACCAAATAATTATAATTTCTAGGCCAGGAAAGATCATTATTTCGAAGTAATAGGGTAATTATAATAAGAAATATAATATAGATATTTTTTTAGCTCTGTAAGAATTCAACTTTTCCCCGGCCTCACCATTGTGGGTTCTTTTTCACACGCTCCATAATTGCCATTTCCAGACTGGTCTCCTCAATGGTGACGGTTTATGGCGGTGTAATTGCTTACAGATGGACAGGTGGAGAGCCCTCCTTCTAAGAACGGACATCTGGCCCTTTAGAGGGAGTCCATATAAAGGACCATCTGTGCACTAATCGTGTCTGCGACGCAGGTGTGTAGTCTGTATTGTTTTCTATTGTGGACCATGAACATTCCTACGGTCAACTGTAGAGCGGTGAAATTTTTGCCGAAGGACGATTGGAGAATCGGCAGCCTGAATGCTCCAATGTGGATGAGAGGTGGAGTTGAAAGAAGAGGAAAAGGCGTGGTTTTTGGGGAGAGAAAAAAGGAGACGAGGAGTTTTTTTGGTGAAATAGGTCCGGTGGAGAGATCGGTGAAAGCCGAATATTCGAGAGAAAATTCCACCCAATCAAATCGGTGGATTCCTGGAGCTAACCCCGGAACCAGAGTGAGACTTTGACGGCCGGTTAGCTGTTCTTGTGAGTTTCTCCGAAATATTTCGAGGAACTATACTTATGATGTTGTACATCGAACTTTTCACTTAACCTAGATGTTAAAGAGTATTTTTTCTGTAAATTAAACTTGTAAATAAAGTAATTTATTAAAACGCTACCCTTTATTTGATCGAACCAGATCGAGACGTTACAGCACTTTTGCATAGCAAAATGGCATTAATATTCCACTGATACGATCATGCAGATACCAACAAAACGTAGAAAAATCATCAAGAATTCGAACAATGCGGCATTCAATCAAACTTAAATAAACCTCAGACGTGTCTACTAATTATACATTTTCTATTTAATTTATTTACATCATTTTTGCAAACATGGACTTTCATAATCGATTTTGGACTCAATTTCGGATTTAATGAGAGTTCTGAGATTTTCAACACTTATTTGTTGTCATCGGAAACAAATGGATTGATGAGAGTATTGATTAACCATCAATTAATTAATCGAATCACATGAAACTTTTATTTCACATTTTGGAATTTTTAAAAAAATATTTGGTATCTTATGTAACTACACATTTTATTATAGCAATAAGGGATTTCAATATTGGGCAAAGCAAAGCCGGAATAAATGAGCTTTTTGAAGTTCAAATGGTAAATGGATTTGGCTTATTAAACTAACTACCAAGCAGAAACTGAAAACTGGTGCCGATTTACAGCAACAGACTTATAGTTTGTTTGTGATTAAGTTACAAGCAGAACAAACCATTTCGTGCATTGGATCTGTTTTTAACGTTTGTTCTTGTTCAGTTTTCGAAATAGGAACTTTAACTTCATTGCTTTATGCCAGAAGGCGCTGTAAGTGATGCCACCATGCGACTCTCACTTACTCACAATATAGTAAATATGCAAAACATAACAATACTGTATAGTAAATATGCTGTAGAACATAGTAAAGATACAGAAATCAAGTTTGTGGCCATAGTTGCCACAGCTCGTAAGTTAATTTACGGTAGGCCTTTTGAGGATAGCTTGTATGTATAGCTTACATGAAGAATGTGAAAGTGTAGCCACAGTATTACTAAAGTTAGAAGATATTTGAAACGAAATTTCATTCTTTTACGACTTTGATGTCATGGGACTTAGAATTATTTGGAAATTTCATGTGCTCAACTAATGGAGCGATGCAAGGCTCATAAAAATATGATTAAAATATCTGTTTCGATTTAATGTTTAAAGATATTTTCTTGGGAGAATCGTGAATAATGAGATGTGTGTAAGAGATTAAAATGAAAGTAAATACAACCAATTTACATACCTCAACAAAACAACTTTCAACGATCTCTAGTCTCTAATTGAAAAAGTAAATGTGATAATCACAAATTTCATCTCTCTATATCGAAGTGTTTTGGGGATATCTTTAACCCAGACAGACATATTAACGGACTAATAGACAAAGCTAAAAAATGTGATTTTCAATTTCGGTGGGGGCAGGGAACTAAACATCAAGAGTTAGAATTTTACAAATTTCGAATTGATAATTGCTATACTTTCTATTTGTATGCGTATTTCATATATAGAAAAATGAAAATAAAACAGAGCTAATTGGAATCAAAACAAGTATATTCCAATAAATAGAATGCGATATGAAAATCAAATTATTTGCGACAATTCATATCAAAAGATTAGTTATTATTCTTTTCAATTCGAATTTCACTTTAATTTTCTAATTTAATTTTTAATCTTTATAAAACGAATTAGCTTAAAAATTTAAACATACTCATTTCATTTTGAAGATATGCTTAACCACTAAACGCCTTCAGCCAAAAGTCTTCTTATATCTTCCCTCCGCATTAATCTTTAAGCAAAAATATTTGAAGTTCCTCTCGCTAAAATATGCTAAAAAGACTGAAAGCACTCGAGGGCCCCTGAATTTCACAAGTACAAACTGCATAAAAGCCGTTCTTGGAGGGACTAAATAGGCCACTTTTAAGCATCCCGGCAATGTGACAAAAATCTTGTCTTGCCGCCTCACTCTAAAACCTCTAAAGCACTTAAAAGTCGCGAGTTGACTTGTTTCAAGAAGGAATACTTGAAGGTCTCCTTCGGTCTGCAGCCACTTTTGGTATTCAAATAATTCTGCATAAAACACACTTCAGACTCATTCCTTTAAAGAATTCTCGTTAAAAACTTCTGGAATAAATGTTTGCGCGATAAAAGGCGGTAGAAAGGTTTCTTCCCGCAAGCATTTTGGTGCTCTTGCGAAGTCCCGAGAGAGTTCTCTGTTTTTTCCTGCCTTCGCTAAACTTGCTTCTGTGCTTTACTCGACTGCTGGAGCATTTGTTTTTGTCCTTTTTCTGGTCTGCTCATATTAGTGTCTGCCTTGTGGTAATTAATATTTAACTTTTTATCATGTTGTGGAGAGTTAAATGAACTCCTACGGAATAACTTTGACAAGTTCTTTCGTAGGAGTTACTGAAAAATTGCCATTTCTTTTTAAATCCTCTTTGTTTGCTATAATTAAGATTGTTGTACTTTTACAGCTGTAAAGTAACCACATGACTTAAGATATCCGACTTCGTTCGTAGAAATTTTTTTTAAAAAATTGGATTTAAAAAAACTATTTAAAATTGAGGTTTTTAGATGTATTGTCAATTATAATACAAAAGACTATTAATACAGCAAAGTTATTCGAAAATATATTTTCAGAAATAGGAAAATTCATAATAAATCTTAAGGAAATTTAACCAAAATGGTAAACACTCTACATAAAATTGTAATGCAGCAATCCTATTTTTCTTTGTACACAAGTCATAGAATACAATGATGAATGAAATGAACCAAAATCTAAGAAACATTTTGAGATGCAAAGAAGTTATGGGTAAAAATATACGTATATATACATTTTTTTTCATAAATTTAAAACTTTATTTTTCTAAAAACCCCTATAAGTGAAAAAGTGTTTTCACCAACAATAAAACTTTGGGCTCATTTCATTGCCCATATTATTTGAATCGACGCTGAAATTTTTACGTAAATACCTCTATTCGTTATTGAGATATCTTGTTAGCGGTGGAGAATTTTTATGAAAATTAAAGTTTTGAGAAAATTGAAGTGAAAGACGGATTTCACAAGAAAAAATATGTGACCTTGGATGATAGGTCAGGCCTACCTTTTCCTAGAAATGATAAACTGTTTTGGAAAGAGGAAGGTCTACAAGAAAAGACAATATTAAAAATAATCGCCAATGTCAGCGTTTTTAACGTGGTCGGATACCTTAAACTAAGACAAATTTTTTGCTTGGTTTCTGAAACATCCGTTCTTTTAAAAATTTTAGTCTTTAAATTCCAATTTATTTTTTGAAGACACGTGAGAATATAATTATTTAAGAATATGTTATAACATATTTACTAAAAAAGGGGGGACAAATTTTTAAAAAAGGATAGGAAAACTAGGAAATACTAGGCTATATATATTTTTTTCTGTTCTTGTGATGACTTAATTCATTTTAAAACATTAAATACAGATTTCACTTTCTCATCCATGAAGTATAGAGAAAGTACTAAAATCATCAGAACATTCGAATTCAAATTTTAACGAATTTTCACATTTTTGACTCTAAGGCTTTCAAAAAACAGGTTTCCAGCATTATATCTGTTTGCCTGTCTATGAAAAATGCGTTCAGCTAGATGGATGAAATCAATATACGATATTTATAACAAATTTGTTGACTTCTTCCAAATTTTGAACGAAATTTATTCAAAAGAGGTATATTTATCGGAATATAAGTTAACATAATAATCATAAAATGAAATTAATAACAGACTAATTACAAAACGAAAAGAATAACAGAATAACTACAAAACGAAAAGAATAACAGAATAATTACAAAACGAAAAGAATAACAGAATAATTACAAAACGAAAAGAATAACAGACTAATTACAAAACGAAAAGAATAACAGAATAATTACAAAACGAATGCCAGGCAGATAAAATCTGATATGCAGATTTATTGTCTCAAATATAGATAACTATGTTTTGTTGTTGTGACTTTAGGTACTTTACAAGCCTGCCGACCGTTTTCTGTTCGCGATTTAAGTCGAGTGAGAGTCTCTTACTTTTTCAGCGGTGCCAATTACGACTAAATGTACGACTTAGAGACTCACGTGTCACCACCCTTTTTACGGGTTGGACTTCATTCATGCATTACAATCACTCATCCGTAGATCGTAATTTAGACTAGAATCAGCGAACGATCACCTTTGATAAAATACACCTAGAGGTATTACTCTAGACATGGAGGACTTTGTGACCACTACAAATGCATACGCGATCCAGTCATCATACACATGGAGGAACTTCGACCAGCGGGCTTCGAACTTACAACTTAAGGGATGCGTGTCCAAACCCCTACTAACTAGGCTGTCATTAAATTTGGAGTCACACCCATCAAGAGTTTGATCGTCTGTCGGTCTATAGTTTCAAAAGCATGCAAACACAATAGTTTTTAGATGTATTGACTAAATATATGAATTTTGGAAAACACTGCAATAAAAGTTCTGCGTCAGATTTTAATTTCAATCGGATATAAAAAAAGGATATGTCAAAAATAAAAATTCCATTTTCGGTTGTTATTATATTAAAGCTAAATTCCTTTTCCCTAGAAATTTTCAAGAATCACTTGAAAGATTCAGTAAAAATGCTGAATTCACGTCAAAGATCTATATTTCGAAACTATCGTTCGCTAATGCCATGCAAGGGGTTTGCGGCTTTACCTAAGTCAGCTATTCTATGCGGAGGAGCATGATATCTTTAAAAGAAAATATACAAGAAAGTTTTGAGGTGACCATTCTTTCTGGTTTTTATGTCTTTAAATAATTGCAGGATGATGTATATACATCATTTCATCTAAGGTATCCGAACAGCATATACCCATCCCCTACCCTATTTCATGTATGGAGGAAAATCGAGAAACACCATTGACTCTCACCACCGCCCACTCTGTGACGAAAGCATGACGTCATTATAAACGAAATTCGAAGTAGTTTTGGCTCGTATTGCTGGTAGAGATTGTATATGTAATTTCTGAACAAATTTGTTAATGTATGCGTAACTAAGATATATAACAATATCGTAAAGGATTCAATCGAATTCATTCAGTTTATGCGATTTAGTTATAAGAGCCATCAAATCCAAGTTGAATCCGAACGAGAGCAAACATGATGTCACATTCTCGTCATACAGTGGGAGGTAATGGGAACCAATGATATTGTTCTATTTTCCTCCATACATGAAATAGGGTTTGGAATGGGAGCATGCGTCCGGACATTCTTTTTTTCTTTTTTCAATTTCTAGCAAAAGGGTAAATGAAAGAAAACACTCAAGAAATTAAGGACATGCCGAGAGCTGCTCACAGATATAATATGTAGAATAAAATTTTTTGTCCAACTGAATCAAAGAAATCCAGAAACAGCATTGAATCCCCAAATCACCGTCCGGATTTGGTGATTTTTTCAAGGTATAAATAGCCGATATATTCAAGGTATTTAGCAAAACCGGTGAAAAGAGTTTTTGGACCTGAAAGCCCGGTTCCAACAAAATATTAGGATTTTAGAAAACCATTTCGAATGAAAAAATTTTGCTCTTTCATGACTATTACAACCATGACTTGAAAATTAGACTAGATTATCCTACTTATTCACTAAACTCAGTCTATTCTAACACAGTTTATTTTTGTTTTTGAAATGCAAAATGGTCATCTAGATTTGGCAATGTTGTGACTTTAAAATTGAAGAAATTCATATAGATTAAAAATTTATAAAATTAATATAGAAGAAGACATGCATGAGGATTTGAGCCATGACTAGAACACTCTGTTAGACATTCCTTCCTAAACTCTAAACTTATCCTGACCCGCTCGCGTTTTTTAAAATACAAATTGTCCATCTGGGTGTAAAATTGGTCAATGTCGAGACGATAAAATGAAAGCGAAAGAGACAGAAAAAGAGTCTGATTTAGGGAAATAAACTTTTAGGATTATGGAAACGGAGAGTGGACAAGCGCATTGTTCTAAATCAAGAATAATTTTGGGGGAGAGAAGATATTACCACCTTAATTTTAGAAAACAAAGTTTCCCCGTGTACTGGATATACTATATATGTCTTTTACTTATATATATTCCGCTTTTCTTAAGACAAAATGCAATTAATTTCATTTATGAAATTTGTTTTTAGTAATTATCATTTTGAAATTCAATCGCTGCATTACCATCTTCTGTTGGTTAACCACAGATTCCATTGCTGAAAAATGCAGTCGTATTTACATCAAACTGAGAGTATTTAAAATGTCACAATAAATTAAAAATTCCAACAAATGTGAAATACAATTTATAAAAATTTTTCTGAAAGCAGTTAAAAATTCATTAGCAAATATTTTTAAAAAAAAGACGATAGAGGTGTTGCTCATGGAATTTTTTAACGTGCCAATAAAATCGGATACCTATCGCAAGACCTTAATTAAACTGTGTATAACTTGATCAACTTCAGTCCAGTCCTGATCTAAAGTCAATTAACTACCAATTTTCCTGTATTTAAAGAAATCGTTTTCATAGTTAGCACCATGACGAGGATTAGGATTTCAATCGATGACGATATATATTTCCATTTTCTTTAAATTCTCAAGACACGCGAATCTTCTGAAATCTTACCATTAGTTAAGATATAACATATGTGGTGATATCTTAATAAACCAGTAGCAGCGCTAGACACGAATGATTGCTTTTGCCGAATGGATAAGTAACTGGACTTCAAACCCAAACATCACAGGCTTGATCCTTGACGGATTTTAACCTACACATTAGCACAATTCCAGTAAACACTATCGCCTCACATATAAATTTGCATCCATGAACTTACTCTTACGAATCTACGACTTTGCTTTCGTACATAGTTAGATCAATTCAGTTCAGATATATTATCTTCCCATTTAAAAGCAGCACTGGGCTTTTTTTCGGACTGACTTATTAATTTGAAACCGCGTTCAGATGATCAGAACAATATTTGAGCGGGCACCCTTTCTCTAAAATTTCCTACCATACCAGCGAGAGGACATTTTGCACCGACGGAAATGACGTGCACCAGACTAGTTTGAACGTCGGTTCTTCGGTGGAATCGGGTTTGGAACTCGAAACCTTCCGGTTCTGAAACTGAAACTTTAGCACCAGGCCACCGCAGCCCTCTGAATAGCTAGTGTCATCACTGAAATTAAATATTTAGGCATATTCTTAATGGGTGCTAGGATAATAATTCTTCCAACTTTGACGGTGGATTTGTGAAGATTTATTGTCTTTGCCCCCCCGCAAATTAAGGCCCTACAAATAGATTTTGACTATTTCTATTAAGATTGTTAACCGTTTAAAGCCAGAACATAAATAATGAAAAAACTGTTGTAAAGTACACTTAAAATATTGAAAAATTCTATTAAAAATTAAAAATATATTTATAGGATTGAGGTTTATATTGCTGGAAACCTGACTTTGAAAAATGCAAAGTGGCACATGAAAGTATGTGCCACTTTGCATTTTTAAAAATAGCTTTTAACCAATAATATACTTTGTGTTTATAAAGTTAAGACACTGAAATTTTGAATAAGAGAATTAATTCAAAATTTTGAAAAACTCTTGATTGTTTTGAAGTGAGACAGTGAAAAGTGAGAAACTCTTTGTTGAGCCAAATTGACATGCCTAATTCATCAGCTCAAAATCCAACGATTTGCAATGTAGCATGTTTTGAGCGAGGCATTTATTTCAATAATTTTAGCATAAGACATGGTAAAACTTTGAAATAATACTCCAGCCAATAACCATAACCGTATTTGTAAAAAATCATCTGAGAATCAATTAAGACAAAAAGAAATTTCAAAAAAATTAAGACTCTTAATAAACTTTAACAAGTTGCTAATATTTGAGTTTGCAAAGTCAATACTCAGCGTCTAAAATGGATAATAAGCCAATTCTACCAAAGTTAAAATCTTCCCAAACATTGGAACATTGAACACTCGAAAAATGTTTTGGAAAAAAGTTGATGAAACTTCCTTTTGAAGTTTTAAAATGAATTAATTATGCCTCTCACGTTAAGGGTCGATGTAAAATATTAATCACCACAAACAAATTCATTCAAAGACATCAAGTAAGAAGTACGGAAATATTTCTTCCGAGTAAAACATTGTTTCACTCAAGTTGTGACAGGAGAAAGAAATGAACTCAATTCTCACGAGTTTACTTAAGAAGGGCTGTTTACCAGATGAAGCCTTCCACTCTCTTTTATCATGCAAACATTTATTCCAAAACTGTTGGACTTGAATTCTTTAAAGGGGGTGCGTTTGAAATGTGTTTTATGTTGGATTATTTGAATGCTTTAAGGACTTCCAAGCTAGAAAACGCCCTTGAAGAATCTTTCTTGAAATAAAGTTAAGTCACGACTTTTAAGTGCCTTGGAGGTTTCAGTGCTTGGACCAGATGTGGCAGTAAAGATTTTTGTCATTTGTTGAAATATTTAAAAGTGCCTCCCTTGGCACTGATTTTATGTTGCCATTCATTCCCGTAATTGCCTACTTATTTTGTTTCAATCTTTTTGGCATAATTTATGGACCTGATAGGAAGTAGTTTTAAAAAACTGAAGGGAAAGAAAGAATGATTACTTTTAATTCTGTCAAGCACTGTCCAGCATAAATTGATACTATTTGACAAAAAATACAAGATACTTAAAGTATCTGTGGAGCCTGTAGTTGTACTATTCAATTTATGCTGATTTCTTGCAAATGAGAAATGAGTTTTGGTTATCAATTTATTTATTGGATTTCCATTGAAAATATTGAGTCCATAGCTTAACTTTTCTTGTTCAAATATTGTAAAACTAATCCCATCCCGTTCCATATAAATTTTGATAATATTTAATATATAAAATTTGATAATTTATAAATAATTATTAAAAAATTTTATACTTCATAATGGAATTTGTTATTTTGAACTAAAATGAAAACCGTTTTGACAAGTGCCGTGCCTAAAATACTGTGCTGCGTGCCATTGGTTCTAAATCCCTGCTATATACCATCATTCATTATTGGCACTCTACATCATTATTATGGGTTCATATATTGTCCTTATGGATTCATATATCGACACAATACATCATCATTGCGGGCTCATATATCGGCATACACACCAGTATTATGGATTCATATACGGTTCTTTATGGATTCATATACTTTCATTATGGATTCATAAATCGACACTATACCTCATCATTACAGGTTCATATATCAGCATATAAACCATTATTACGGGTTCATATATCGGCAGTATACACCATCATTCCGGTTTCTTGCATCGACATTACACATCAGCATTACGAATAAATAAAATAGGTTGATAGACTGACATGTTAACACTCGTTTTAAATTGGATTTACTTTTGGAAAGATTTCGTAAACCTGAAATAAATTTTAGGCCTTGGCGTTAACTGGTAGAATATAAAATTCCTTGGTTAGGGGTCTTTGTAAACTTCAGGAACAACACTTTCTGATTAATTTTTTTATTGCAATTTGCTTTCTTGAATTTATAATTTCGCTAAATTGCTTCATGTTTCAAGCAATTCGATTCGATTCGATTAAATTACGAGGAGCGATCACAAAAAAGTTTGCAAAGCAAAGCAAAAATGTTGTATTAAAAATAAACACAGATATAAATGGTAATTAAGAGACATATGTGACCTTCACTTCTCATAATAATCACCAAACCTGTTGGGGCATATATCACACCGCTGAACTAATTTATTAAAACCACCCCGATAATAATCAGGTCCTTGCCTATTGAACTAGTTCTCGGTACCTTTTTAAACATCACCGTCTGATATGAACCTTGTTTCTGATAAATTTTCACTCAGTGCCAAATTGGGGATATATGGGGGGTAACTCCAGACCTCCGCCCTAAACGTTTCCAGCAATCTCTCTGCCCGTTTCAAAAGAACGACACCATTTCGCAGCCTGTTGTCTACTCATTGCTTCGCCGCGTACACTTCAACGATTTATCCGTGAACGTCCAATGGGGACACAATCTTGGCCCGTAGAAATCGTACCACGACTCTCAATTCTGTGCTTGACCACTTCTCTGGACGTTTTACCGTTACTGTCGCTGTTTCAGGTCTCAGTACTAACTCTATCAGCTCAAACAACCGGTCTAAGACAACTAGCGTCATCTGTCTCCACTCTGAGTAACAATATTCCCGTCCACAATATCTACTTTCCAAATACTGCTACTTGTAAACTTTTTTGGGATCAAAACCGGTAAATAACTTTATTAAATAATGTCTTGAACTTCTAATTTTTATTTTAAGAAATGAACTACTCGCCTTCGATGACCAGTTGTTTGTCCCTATCATATATATAGTATTAATTAGACATGCCAATCCACTTTGAAAAATAACAATTCCTCAAATTAAGAGGAAGCATTATTTTAAATTCGTACTTCCAAGATAAATCGCAATCAGCAAGCTATTATTATAAGGTGATAAAATGAAATGGCGATAACTATTTAGTTATTGAAGTTGGGAGTCCTATCAAAATTCCAATTCTATAGTATCGATAGATGAGGAGCAATTTGCAATTGCTTATTTGGAAATTTTAAGCTTTCATAAAAAAATTACTAATTCGGTACTGTACTTGTTACTTGGGCACACTTATGATATACTTTCCCGTAGAAAATACTGAACTTGTGGCTTAGATACTCTAACGACATATTTCCCCATAGAAAATACTGAACTTGTGGCTTAGGTACTCT
>JAPMOQ010031357.1:1332486-1345080 GCA_026543055.1 Argiope trifasciata
CTTGTGATATACTCATAGAAAATATATAGTGAAGTACATTTTTGAGATTTATTGAGGTAATGAAAAGTGGTGGCGAAGGGCAAGTGACCATTCATTATATATCTAGAATTAACAAGTTTTATAATGAATAAAAGTTGGTAAATTAATTGCTTTTGTTTACCAATTATTTTAACTGTATGAATGGTAATAAAAATATTTGAAAGGTAATAAATCCGCTAAAAATGTGAATTTCCAGAATGAAATTATAAATTCCATGATTATTTTAAATAATAATCAAGTGTTTACAAGAAGTGAAAAAGCTATCATTTGTGACTGAAAAGAAAAAAAAAACATATCAAATATTTTTCAAATCTGCTAAATGAAAACTTTGAAATAAAAAAAAATAAATAGAAAAAACAATTTAGTTCTACCGAATGCAGTTCTTTTCGGAAAACTTCGACTCCTCTAAAAGTCTTTCAAAGTTTCTCTTCTATATAATTTGAAATCATTTTATTTTATTCCCCAGTGTCTGATCCAAAGTGAAATATTAATTAACCAGAGCAGATTGAAATATGAACATTTGGAAAAATACACGAAAGCCTCCTTTACAAGTAAAACTTTGTGATGTAGCAAAAAGTGGTGCAATTCTCAAGTGGATTTACAAAAAAAAATTCACGGAATGAAGTCTTTTTCCGGCTTTTATCAAGTAAACATTTATTCCAGAAGTTTTCGACGGGAATTCTTTAAGGGGAGGAGTTTGAAGTGTGTTTTATTTCCAATTTGAATACCAAAAGCCGTTGCAGACTGGCAAACGTTTTGAAATGTTCTTTCTCGAAATAAGTTAACTTGCGACTTTTAAGTGCCTTGGAAGTTAACGTAGACGTCGAAGACAACATTTTTGTCACATAGTTGGAATGTTTTAAGTGGCCAATTTATTCCCCTGTGACCACTTCCATACTGCTTTTTGGTAGTGAAATCGACGACTTAGAGTGCTTTCGATCTTTTTGGAATATGTTAAAAGATTATTTGAAATAGTTACGCTTTAGCTGTAATGTATAGAGAAAGAGAGATATAGCTTAGTAGCTTAAATTGGTTTGATTTGTGGAACTTTCCGTTTCATCCAATTTCAAACTATTCCCTTGAAAATTTGAAGAAATAGTTTTGGATTTTCGTTATCAAACGTCAGTAATTAATGGAAGGCGAATTTTCACTAAATATTTTTTTAATCACTTTTTTAAAATCATAGAATGATGTGTCTGAAAAGCGTATCGAATTATTGAATTTTTAAGGTTTAATCTGCAATTAAGTGGAAAGTATTAAATAATTTAAAAGGAAAAAAGTCCCTTGAAAGGCATTATTATTAAAGGAATTAAAAAATAGTAAATATCCTAATTAAGAAGCCATTAAATTCGTCATTTAATTTGGAAGTTAAGTAAATTCATATGTGAAGTGGTTAATCAAGTAATTTTTTTTTTGCATTTGTGGAAAATATTATTTGAAATGGTTTCATTTTAAATGTTAAGAGAAAGAGAGAAATTACTTCGTCTTTTAAAATGTTAGTGGTTTGATTTTTGGAACTTTTGGTTTTATCCAATTTCCACCTATTCCCTTGAAAATTGAAAGAAATAGTTTTTGATATTCGTTATCAAACATCAGTAATCATTTCTCATCATCATTTTCTCTAAATATTTTTTTTAATCAAGTAAATTGTATCCCTTGTTGTTAAAAGTGACGACATTTTTTTTGCTTTAACTTTTTCTGAAAATATTAAAATGAAGGGAAGAAACAATATGCTATTTTCATTCGTTTCTCCCGGAGGTTTAAGTTTTAATTTTTATTTGAAAAAAGATTAGGAGGTCCATTTTTTTCTTCAACCATTCATGGGCCATAAAAACAACAAAAACAAAATGAATTAATTTTCAAAAGTTAAGTATAAACATACTTACTTTCCAAAATAACAGCCGTGAAAATTTATGAATCTGTCATATCGGTTTATCAGGTACCCTATTCTTTTATCATCCAATAATGTTCCTCGTGATTCGAGTCCGATTTTAACATCCTTTTGAAATTCGTAATAAGTAAGGAAGTTAATTTAGTATCATTTTAAAGAAAAGAATATAAAGCAGAAAAGTTTCAATATTCACCTCCCCTCACCCCACCAAACACAGAATTTTTGCTTGATGATGTATTAGCCCGTTGTCTAAAATTCTAGCATCATTATTACTTTCAAACAATTTGAAGAAAAGAGGATGCTGGAATTCTAGACAACGGGATTCGAGTTCAATTTTAACGTCCTTTTGAAATTCCTCATCAGTACGGAAGTTATTTTATTATCATTTTAAAGAAAGAGAGCAAGAAAGTTTCAACATTCACTCCTCTCTCCCTCCCCAAAACTCAGAATTTTTGCATGATGATTTATTAGTTCGTTGTCTAGAATTCCAGCATCCTCATTTCTTTCAAACAAGTTGATAAGCTCGTTAAACAAAATCTTCAGTTGCCTCAACAAAATCAGACTTCTGTCCTTATACTCAGACCACTGTTTAGGAGATGAGTGATTTTCTTCTGCTAATTTGGAAGCTCTTGGTCAAATGGTCTGGCAAATTGAGCTATCTCTCCCACACTCACACATTGATCTTTATTATTGGGTCGCGGTGGCCTGGTGGTAAGGTCTCGGCTTCGGAACCGGAGGGTTTCAGGTTCGATACTCGATTCCACCAAAGGACCGTCGTGTGAGGTCTCTTGCGCGTTAAATCTGTCAGGCCAAACGTCCTCCAGCGGGTGTGGAGAGGGAGGTGCCAGTTCAGATGTCGTCCTCGTCATCTGATCTTGGTTCAAATTGACGAGGTTGTTCCAAAATAGCCCCCGTGTTGCTTTAAACGGGACGTTAATATAACTAAACTAAAACTAAAAATCATCTTTATTATTAGTAGAGATAGCTATGCAAAGGAGGGGAGATTATCGCATTATATACACATTTCTCGACATCAGGCTTATTGTAAATAATAATAATAATAATTGTTAAAAAAGATTCGGACTTATGATCTGACAAGGCTTTAGTCTTATTTCGCTTATTTTTTAAAAATTTAATTAATTTTTTTTCTCTTGACTCTGCTGTAACTGCAAAATACATAGATATAGTAAACATGTATTAAATAATGTCACAAGTGCTTGGCAAAAAATCTAAAAAGAAATATGCTTTTAAACTGTAATTAAAATTTTATATTATTAAAATTAGAGAAAGAATAATTGCATTAAATTTGAAACTAATCCCCAAAAAAGCTAACTTTTTTAAAAAAAAATTGTAGAGCTGCAGAAAGGATTTTTATATTTTGATATATGTTGACGTTATTTAAAAGGAAATTTAAAATATTGATTCATTTTAAATTAAAATTTAACTGAAATTTTAAATAATTTTACTTAGACAACACTTATTACTTAAGAAATAGATATATGCCGAATTTTGTATCCTTTGCCTTGTAGACATTTGGCGCAATTTTTTTAAATTATGCCTATTTCATGATAATTTACCAATGATATACAAACCTATAAATATTATCATGATATATTACTTAAATCTATATATTCTATATTCTTGAATCTATATATTGCTAAAATCATGATATATTAATTCCTCGTTAGGAAGAATTAATAATTCAGGAAATTAAAGAAATTAACACCTTCACTACCACTACCCTTGCCTAATATCAAGACCATCTAATTAGATGAGTTCCTTCTTTCCTATCTTTTAACTGTAGTAGAGAAAGTATCATCTAATAACATAGATGGTTTGGTCCTAGAAAAGAACGCAATCTGCGAGTTATATCGTTGTTCGCAGTCAACGCGTTAAAATTGGAAAGCATTCTATTCATTCGAATCCAACAAAGTTCCGCTTATATTGTTACTTTATAAATAAAAAAGTAATATAATGCTGATACTATCACAGATTTTGGAAAAGATCACTTTTCTTCTCTAGCCACTTGCAGCTCAATTAAATCAAACGTTCTGAGAAACCATTCAACGGATAATTCATAATTTGTCCCTTTCTTCATTCATTTCTTCATTCGATTTAAAAGATCACTTTGGGATGAATGAATTCATCCTGAAGTTCTCTCATAAATGAAAACAATATATCTGGGAGATGAATAATGAATAGGAATCTCATCGAAAAAATAAAGATGAATATATTTCTCCTCCTCTTTATCTACATCCAATAAATATTTTATTCCCTTATATATATTTCAAGAAATATTCCCATTTCGTTCATAGCAAAGTAAGACGGAAACAATGCCATAGATTTTTTTCGTTCCGTATTATGTGATTAATATGCACAGGCTGCACGATAAATTTATGTCTCTATTAATAATAAAGATAAATGTGTGTGTGTTCTACAAACAAATCATTTGACTTATAGCTACCAAATTTGGCATCGATGGGCATTGAAAGATAAAAATGTACACTTCGGAGAGATTTAAAACAATTTAATTAATTCAAAATTGAAATGTTGATATTATTTCGCAATGCATTACGAAAATATTATTGCATAGCAAGTAATATAAATTTAAAAAATTCAATTCTTACTTAAAACTACAAATTAAAAAAAATTTAGTTACTTTTTATTAAATGATTATCAAAAAATTGATTGATTTTCGCAAGAGTTGAACTCGCATTCTTCACCTTCACGTGAAAAATTCTAAAATTCTTACATTTTACACATGAAGCTACTGCCTGTGGACTTCAAATTTTATTAGAAATCGTTAAACCTCTATTTAAAGTATTCAAAATTAATTAAATATAATTAATGAATTAATAATAAAAAAACTGAAATAATATCCAGCGTCATCCACTACGAGTTTAAAAATGTATTTGGGCTTGTATGGAACAATAAAAAAAAATTATTAACGATTAAAAATTTGAACAAGATATATCAATAAATATATATAGCAAGAGTGTGAACTAATAGTAGGGATTGAAAAAAAAAAAAAAAAAAAAACAATTTAGCATCCATTCAAAGTTTGAAAAATTATGCTTTTAATGATACCAATTTGACAGAGCAATTTTTACTGAATTTCAGAAATTGTTTAAAGATTTTTATCCGTCCCTAAATAGTCCTTGTGTTGCTTTAAAATGGGACGTTAATATAACTAAGCCAAACCAAAACTAAGGATTTTTATCTCGCATCTAATAATTGATTGCATTGTTATTCAATAATTTAGAATGTCCGACTAAGTTCGGAGTGGAAATTTAACGCCCCCCTCAAAGATTTTGATGTTTTTTTAAATTAATATAATGATAAAATGACGGATGAAAGTGAAATAATTTAAATACATATGTTGTTTTTGAAGAAGTTCAGTTTAGTTTAGTTTAGTTAACGTTAGTATATTAACGTCCCGTTTTAAAGCAACACGAGGGCTATTTGGGGATGGACCTCATCATTTTGGACCACGGTGAGATGACGAGGACGACACCTGAACTGGCACCCCCCTCTCCACACCACACCACACCAGCGGGAGGACATTTGGCCTGACAGATTTAACGTGCAAGAGACCCCCCCTCACACGACGGTTCTTCGGTGGAATCGAGTCTGGAACCCTCCGATTCCGAAGCCGAGATCTTACCACCAAGCCACCGCGGTCCTTGTTTTTGAAGAAAAAAACTTATTTTGATATACATTTTAGTATTTATTTACAAAAAATAGGAATGTTCTAGAGCAGAGGTGTCCAAACTTTTCGCGGCACGGGCCGGATCGAAATTAGATCCATGTTATACGGGCCACATGTATATACAAATTGAAAAATATCATTATGAGTAAAGTAGCATTAAATACTATTAATTAATACTATTTTATTGTAACTTGAAAATACAAAATACTAAACAAACAAAGTATAATTATATAATTATTTTATATAAATTGAAACATTTTCATGCAACTTCTAATGCGCAGCAGCAACGGGACCGCCCCGGGCGGCAAAAGTTCTAGGTACGCTAGTGTGCGCGTGCAATAATTCCATGAAAACGTTATCGAAATCAAAACGATATTTGTTTTTTTAAAACGTAAGTGCTTCTTTAAGCGAACTATTCAAAATTGCTGATGCTTTATTTACAACAAAACAATAAGACTCTGCTTATCGTCAAAATTCACATGCGTATAAAATTTCTTTTATGTTTGAGTTACCGAAATATATTTTTTATTTAGTCTTATAACTTAACAGCGCTATAGACATTTGTGTTTGGTCAAGTACAACAACTCCGTTTTGTTGGCCACGTAGTTTTTCGATATACCTTTATGAAAATGAAAAGGTTTGGGCGAAAACATCATTATGTTTTAAAACCCTCTGCGGGCCGGATAAAATCACTTGGCGGGCCGGGTTTGGCCCGCGGGCCGTAGTTTGGACACCTCTGTTCTAGAGAAAAAAAATTGCAATTTTTTCTCATTTTTCTTTGTAATGTTACACGTTGTGTTGCGACTTATGACACTTTACGAGTCCGCCGATAGTTATCTTTCAGCAATTTAAGCCAAGTGAGAGTCTCTCTCTCTCACTTTTTTCGATGCTTCATATTTCGCTTGCACAAACCCTTTCCACATGTTGGTACATTCACACATCTCACTGATAGAACAGAGAAAGAACAACTATGCTGGAACCGGGACTCGAACCCGGGACGCCCAGATCATGGGAAAGACGAACTACCCTTATGCCAGGCCGCCGGCACATTACGCGTGTAAAATATCTTAGAGTGTAACTTACTATTACCTAATAATTATGTTCAAAAAATAAAACAAAATTCAAGCATTATATGAAATTATCTATGGAATTTTAGATTTTTTTCAACAATATTTATATTAAACAATCATAAATCCACTTTTAGAGTATTCAACATCAAATCCATAGTTCATTACATTCTGCATAACGTAACGGGCAATAATTATAAGTTTTTTTAAGATATATTGTTTATTTTCTTGAGATATTATATTACTCTTACGGTAAAATTATGAAAAAACTCTTTCTTTAAAAATATAATCATTTCTTATATGTCAATAGTTTGCTATAATATGGTTTCGAATTTAAAAAGAGGTAAAATAAAGATATCACTGCAAAGACAGAAACTATTCTATTTTTTTAAAACTTAAAATAAATAAAAATGTGAATATTCCTGTTTCCGACCTAATCGGAGACCTCGAACCATTTTCACTGTTTCAGCAAATATTTAATCGCATTTTATTCCATTGTTGAAAATCAAAGAAGTGGGACTCTACTTAACATCTGTGCAGTTTGCAAGGCATAAAAAAAGTAAAGTTACAAAAATGTGTAATCTAGAAGATATATGAACCGAATATTTACGTTTTTATTAAAGATGTTGGGGTTATCCCCATTAAAAAGATTCATGTACACAATACGCAGAATTTATATAAGACAATCAAAATAACTCTTTCTAAATACTTTACAGTTTGGGGGAATCATTTACATAAAAATGTATCTAAGCAATTTTAATGGAATTAAATATAGCTTGTGTCCTTGGCGAGACAGATGGTCGCCCCAAGCGACTAGTTTTTATATGAATGTCGATGTCAAAGTAAATATATTTACACGGAGACATCTGCAACTAAAAAAACTCATCAGAATGTAATCAAATTTCATTTACAGACTGTCGAAGGTGTGAGGAAATGAATTCCGAAAAAGAAAATTCCTTCAAGGTCACTGCTGCATTGTCTTGTATTGTGGAAAGGAAACCATTCCCTGGGTTCGAATATCTTAATGCTTATTAATGAAATGATAGCGTAATTCTCAAAATCTTCTAGTACATCCGCATTTTGGAGGATTTTGATGTGAACTTAAAACTGCCCAGTAAACCTATTACACTGGAAATTCTGGCACTATGTGAAAACCCTGGGGCCAAAAAGTGAACTTTTTTTTTTATTTTATACTATAGTGATACGATAACTCAGATAATCTTTTCATGCATCCGTGCATCGCTAAGTACGCGGTGAGATGTTTCTGTCCTATTTTTTTACTTTTAGATTTCTAGCATACTCTTAGAAGAAATTGTCTAACTTTCTATTTTCCCATTTTATCCTGTTTTAATCCATTTCCTACTTTCCTGTAAATACTCCCCTGTAAACTTTTCCCTTTAACTGCACATAAATTATTTTGTTTCTAAAAAGTCTCTTCATCTTTCGTTTGTATTATTTTATTTATCTCATTATTTAAATTAAACCCCTAATCATTAAAAGACTAGTAGACACCTCGCTAATAAAACTCCGCTATCTGAAGAGTCTAATTTTTGGAAGATTTGGTTAGGGCTCCTACACACATATTTATAATTGAGTTTTCATAATTTAACAAAATACGGAAATTGCTTTTTTCTAGAAAAGGATATATTCTGATTTTAACTCATGATAGTTTCTTAAAATACTGAATTTTTTGCTGGATTCCTTTAGGAACACTTCTTGCACACAGACGACCACCCCGCCGCCACTGAACATAGCAGTATCGACAGGATTTATTGTGGTCTACTGCTGAATAAGTTACATGGATAAGTTAATGCCAACCTTACGTGGACCAATCAGTCAAGCTAACATTCCTTTCGGGGTAGTAAATAGCTGTCTTTCTCCCCATCTGCACTCTCAAACAGTTGGAATGAAACTGTCAATCTTTAACATCATATCTTTCAGGGTTTTGAGATGACCTGGTACCATCAGTACTGTACTTAAATCATTATTGACAATCTTCAGGCTTTTCCTTAACTCCGAGATTTCTATACATTCTAATAAATAGTGAACTTTTCTAATTTCTCCACAAATGCATTTATTTTCCTGCGTTCTTCCAGATCTTTGGAAATGTGCAGGGAATCTCCCGTGTCCAGATATTATTTGGATTATAAGTGGATGGTATCTTCTTATTTTTATTTCCGGATTAGGAATAAAGCCGAACGTGACTCTTCCTTTTTTGGACATATACAATCTGTCAAACCATTGTAGTTTTATTTCTTCTCTCAATTCCCCTTTAAAGACACCACTTTATTTGGGGACAATAATAGCAACACTCTTTCTGTGTCGCCAACTTCGGATAGTGATTCACCTTTTTTTTTACTGTACCTATAGGAACACTACCTACTTCAATGGTTCTCATGACAAAGTGTCCCGAAAATTGCTACTGTTCTTTACCGATTATTACACAAAACTACCCTCCGTTTAGAAAATTAAGCATATGCGAATAACATTGCTCACGTTATCTTAAGAACAGGATAACTAGAGTAATTTTATTTGGATTTTAATTGACCTAGGATATGTTCTTGGAAATGGATGAGTTCGTAGATGGGCCATCTAGTCCTAAGTGGGGGTGTGTGGAAACTTTCTTTTCGCTATCACTTACTTAACCACTTGACATACGAATTTACTTAACTTCCTAATTAAATCACGAATTTAATAGATTCCTAATTGGAACATTTACTATTGATTTAATTCCTTTAATAATAATAAGTTTCAAGTGACTTTCTTTCATTTTAAATTATTTAACACTTTTCACTTAATTGCAGATTAAAAATCAAAAATTTAATAATTCGGTGAGCTTCTCAGACACGTCATTGTATGCGAAGTGGTTAAAGACAGAAAAATATATCCAACTAGCCAAATTAGAGCCTCACCAAGGTGATCAAATTTTGCGTTTAATGTTTTTCGATATCTGCAATATCTTTGAAGCTAGGGGGCTGGAAAGTGATTTTAAGGCCTTAATATCGACTGTTTCTAGCATCAACAATTTATACTGCCGGATAGTTACTCAGATGTAAATTTTTAAATATAAATTTATTTAGATATACTTAAAAATTATTTGAAAATCGTATTTGCAGTATATAAGCATTAATTTTTTCCCTACAATAAGGGATATTATTATTTTGAAGATAATTCAAAATTTTTTCTTTGTATTTATAATCAGAATAATTATTAAAAAATTTGATGTTTTCTTCCGAAGAACCTTATAATAAGCCAGCTCTTTGTGCGAGTCTTTTCCTTGGTCTGGGCGTCTCTGATTCGATTCCTAGTACGGGAATGGTTGTTGTTACCGTTATCTTCTATCTGTGAAATTTTTAAAAAAACCTCCCTGTAAAAAGGTTTGTGCAAGCGAATGTGTGAGTGTCATCTTCATATGAGCTGGAAGTCAGACTTCTGCTCTCGGGTGCTCAGGGGCCTTCACCCACAGAAGTCACAACAGCTTCTTTTCATTGTAACTGGGACACGGCGTCCTCATCCCCCTATAACTTAAAAAAGCAAATTCCTTGTGGAGTATAAAAGTTTCGAGGCATATTTATTGATAAAATTGATGAATCTGAAAATCATTTTACGCATAACGATACTTTTCCATTATGCGGGAGCAAGATGTCACCAAACTGAGCCAAACGCGAGTCAAGTCACCAAGCGAAGCGAATGGCAAAACAGATGTCCCCAATGAGAGCCAAATGCGAGTCAAGTCACCAAGCGAAGCGAATGTCAAAAAAAAAAAAAAAAAAAATGTCGCCAACGCAAAAGAAACGCGAAAAAGTCGCCAAATGAATAACGTGAGTTTGACCAATTTAAACATTAAATTTGATGTAATTACACATTTTTAGCTATTTTTTTCTCGACTAACGATTACTGTTGATACTACTACGTTCAATGGCTACATGGTTGGCTGTACAAAAGAAAAACGATTATTTGGCGACTTTTTCGTTACGCCTGTAAAAAGTAAAAGTACCCATATAGTCTCGAAATATTTCTATTGAGTAATAGACATTTACTGATAAATTGAGTAAAGTATAAAATTACAAATAAACTAATTTTGATAATTCTACATCAACTACAAGAGAACCCCTTCACCCCCTTTGAACCCCTTCATAGAAGAGAGCAAAAAAATTTCTCGGTACCTGTATTTTTGAATTTTTATTTATGAACTGTTGAATCGAAGGGGAGATATTTTCTGGCTAATAATCGCACAGTAGGAGTGGCTGAAGGAAAGAGTCACGTGGTACAGACGTTTCCAAGTGGCTTTTTCGATCCCCACCGCATTCTTTTTGTTCGATGCACTTGGAAACATATGGGAGGGATGTTTTTGACCCACATTGTGAATAGCCTTCACGGACAGCCCTTCAATCCGTCAACTATTCATTGATTGATTGAATTTTATTAAGGCTTATATTCATCCATTTTATTCCTTTTTTTATCAACGGATTTATTTTATGGACGAGTATAGTGGTTTCATTATTACTAACCAGCTTTAGCAATCTGTTTGACAAGATTATTGGGTTCGGCAATTTTCCGTTATACGGACACAACGAAAAAATCGCCAATTAATCGTTGGTTGGAAAAAGTGAAAAACCACTAAAAGGTCACCAAAAATTACATCAAATTTCACGTAATTATACTTGGCTTCTTTGTTCGTGTTTTGCTCACATTGGTAACATTTGTAACAACTGTAAGATGCGTGAATGTGCCTCCCCATAAAAAGGGGTCGTGCAAGGGAATGTGTGTGTTTTCTTCATTTGAGCAAGAAATCAGACTTCTGCCTTCGGGTATTCAAGGGGTCTTTTCCCTCAGAAGCTACTGCACCCCTTTACATGGAAGCATTAACACGACACTATCATCAACGAAAATATTACTAACTTACAGCGACATCGATGAAATCGTTGAAATGGTAATTCTGGTCGAAAAGTATTCCACCTTTTATTCAATATTCTCACAGTCGATACTTGTATCTCCTATTTGTGTCAAATAATGGGAACTGCTACTTAAACTCCTTTCAGCGCATCTGCATCTTCGATTAAGCCATTCACCGCGCAGCCATTAAACACGCCACTGGATGTCCTTTAATCTTTCCAGCAAATGTTTCAAGTGCACCCAACCGCCACTCACTGTAGAGGTACAAAATAACCGGTGAAAGTAAACAGGCCTCTCAGAGAATTTCATGATCATTAGCAGAATCATTAACATTTCATTTACTTTAAAGGTTTGCAGGGAAATGTTGTCCGCTCTAATAAGATTCGGAATACATTTTTAAACAAACTACCTGCTCCGAATTCTAATTCTTCTCCGGACTTTTAGACTTTGGGAACTTTTAAAATGAGGCAGTTTTAAGTGATTATAAATATGTTACTTGCGATTAAGATTGAAAAATTTAATATGTAATAAGTATTTTAAGATAGTTCTGTACATAATTCCACAATTTTATTATCTGCAGAACTATCTTATAAACATAAAACATAATAAAACATAATAAACTTTAAAACATAATAAACTTTAAAACATAATAAAACTCAGGAATTGAATAGATGTTAACATTTAGTCTGTTTCATGTTACTTGTAATTAGTTAAATAGATTTAAACTCCTTTTTGAAGTTACATTGTAACTGTTTGCAGAGAAACTTGCTAATTTTAAATTATATTTAGTTAGAAATGATGACAAAGAAGACTATATTAATCTATATATATACTTCCATATGGATGGATGAATTTCTCCATACATCCATGTATACATATCCTTCCATATGTACTGATGAATTTCTGCCATACATATTCTTCCATATGTACTGATGGATTTCTGCCATACATATTCCTTCCATATGTACTGATGGATTTCTGCTATACATATT
>JAPMOQ010031357.1:1346045-1364245 GCA_026543055.1 Argiope trifasciata
TCTATACATACATTTCATCTATACATACATTTCATCTATACATACATACTCTTCCATATACATGAATGGATTTCGTAAAAGACAACTGTCACCATGTGTCTGCAGTCTCGGTTACAATACTCCCATGCACAATTTCTACTTCCGAAAAACTGCTGCTTATAAAACCTTTTCTGTTAACCACTCGGAGACATTTCTAGACTAGATAATTCCTTGAAAATATAAAAAGCATTAGTTTTGTTTTAAGATGATACTGAGCGCCCAAAATTTTAATATCTGACAGTCACGGGAATTGACTTGAACACGCAACCGCCTAATTAAAAATTATTTCCCGTTTAAAAGTAACTTAATTTCTTTTTAATTTTTAAACATTCTTATTGAAATGAACATAGGATTTTTAGCAGCAATGGCTACCATCACTTAATGTCAGAGATTTCGAGTTAATGAATGTAAAAAAATTTCAGCGAACGAAGTACAATTTGATGATAGAATTTATGGAAAACAATTTTTCTTTCGATCTTAGTTTTAACAGACGAAATTTCATGGTGATTGAAAACGACTTGCTCCAAAGATTTGCTCTGAGTTAAATACTATAAACAGTGTGCGAGAATAAATTTAATGTCTTTTTTTGGTTACAGGAGAGACAATCAGAGTTATTATAAAGTTTTAATGCTACTTTTCCGTTACGCGGGTTCAAGATGTCACCAAACGCGAGTTAAATCGCCAGACGAAGCAAATGACAAAATAAATGTCACCAATGTGAACGAATAATGGACAAAGTTACCAAGTGAATAACGTGACTTTGACGAATTTAAACGTGAAATTTGACGTATTGCCTATTTTTGGAGACCAATTTTCCAATGATTATTCGGCGACGTTTTGGCGATTTTTTCGTTGCGCTTGTATAACGGAAAAGTACCGTTTTAATTATTCAGTGGTGCTAAATGATTATTATTACGGTAAGTAGAAGCATTGCCATTGCATCTTTTTTTCATTGTTAAGCCACTTGGTAAGTGAAAAAAATGGATGAATATCTCCTAGAGATTTAGGACATTTATTGTTTTGATAAGTTTGGCGCATATTTTGAAGCGAGGTAATAAGTAGGTTTAAGAGATTTTAGATAATAAGAGATTATATGTTCTGCTGTAATCCATTCAATATACGACTCTGTGACCATTTTTGCAAGATAATTCACCTTAACGTTTCAAACAATATTTGAATGTCCTAGAGTACATATTTATACTAGTTTAACGCAGTTTAGCTCTTATTTAAATGGGGTTTAAAGTCTTCTCTAATTTTGTTATAACATGTGACTGGCATTACTGACATCAATGATGAAGTAAAGGAGTGCCTTAAACTAGATTTTAACTGATACATAGATTGAAAAGTTCTCAAAATTCAGTTTTTTTCGATATTTCTTTGTATTAAGTTTGCAATGGAGAAAACGTGAATTCGACTACTTTGTATTAGCTAAAATATAAACACACATTATTGCGGATTTCCAATCCGTTGGGTTCGTTTCTGTGTAGTGGGTGTATGGCGTGGAATAAACACAAACAGCAGGCTTCAGTTGAAAACCCCGATGACGACGAAGACAGGACAACACAAAGACGACATATATTTACTGACAACAATGTGCAGTGAAGACGAACACATATCAGCACTCAACGATATTGGTCCAAAGGTAGGTATTCGATTGTGACAACGTTTGTAGCACGCAAAATGGCCAGACAGGATTCAGTAGGAGAGGGGATCCTCGGAGCTTCCCTCTATGGTCTCTCCAGACTGCTGAAACACTCATCTGTATCTTCTTACTTTAACTGCCGACTCACTACTTCACATAATGGACTAAGACACAAGATACGACGACGACATTATACGACACACTTCCATTCAGCACTCCACCGTTGATTGGGTATTCTTCCGACGACTCCTACTAATATTTACCCCCACCAATTAAAGACCTCTCAATTCAGGACTATCAATTCAAAACCATACGCCAGGACTCCTTTCAGCTTGAGAGTACCAGCCTTTTATAGTTCCCAGGAGGCGGAACCAGAAGCTTCTGAACCAATCATTGTATATGGACGTATCTCGGTTCCCAATAGACGGATCAGGAAAATTCTTGAAGTTTCGTGTTATCCATTTTGTCACCAAAGCCGCCAAATAGTAGCCAAGTTTGTCGCAAAGCTCTAGGATCAGTGACATGATATCCTACTCCATCCAATACAGATGACTGTAAATAAGTCTTTCTTGTAATGACACTATTCGATCTGGGAAGCAAAATTACAAGTTCGTAACAATATTTTGAATTTTATGTATTTTAATCTCTTCCGGTAATCTCAGCTTCCTTTAACGTTTAGGCGGATAATATCTCAGAAATTAATTAAAATTCATCATACTTAATCCAGGTTTTTATATAATAAGTATGAAATTTAGCAGTTTTTATTAAACTTAATTATTTTCAGTCCTGTAAATGTTTTTTTGAAATCTATTTATCATGTACTTCCTGTCGTTTTAGAGCTACGAAATTGTTTATAGTTGTGACTTCCCGAACAAAAATGCAAAAATTTGCAATACTTTTAAAACTTAATAATCAATTAAACACATTAATTCACTTTTGATTCAGTATGAGGGTTATATAGTAAAACATTTTAGAAAATATTTATATTTATTAGAAAATATTTTATACAAAATACTTTTATCATATTAAAAAAAATATGAACTGTTTTGAGGAATAAAGCGCAGAAAATAATTATCAATAAAATAAAAATTTTTAAATATACTTTTGAAAGCCCAATGAAAAACAGTATGGTTTTTTAGCATCAAAAATATAGCGACAAAAAAAGTTCGGTCCCCGAAAATAATATACATATAATTAAACCACAATGTCAAAAAAAAATTATTAATAAAAAATCTAAAGGTGCAAAATCCCATTTTACTCAGTTTTTTTTTCTATTTTTTCATTTTCTTACATTTTATGAAGATATATTTTCTATTAAAGTGACAGAAATATACAAAAAAATAAATTTTAGTTTCAATAAAATCAATATCATCAATTATATTATACAAGATATCTAATATTTTTGTTTAAAACTAAATTGCGTTCAGACATTTTAATCATTTCTTAATCCATCTGAATTATATTTGATTATTTAAACATGACTGATTTTAATGTATTTAAAATTAAATAGCCATAAATATGATAATTCTAATAGACATCATAATCATATCCATGATTAACCAAATATGCTCAACGTACATCAGAATCTAATTCGTTATCATTCAAGTTTGCATAGCATATATTAGAATTCTTTTCATGATTATTGAAATGTACGTAGCATTCATTAGAATCATATTTATAACTATACAAGCATACTTAATATATATCAGAATTTTATAATTATTTAAGTGCCTGTTGCAT
Source organism: Argiope trifasciata (assembly GCA_026543055.1). Classification (NCBI taxonomy): domain Eukaryota; kingdom Metazoa; phylum Arthropoda; class Arachnida; order Araneae; family Araneidae; genus Argiope; species Argiope trifasciata. The sequence goes on from JAPMOQ010031357.1 coordinate 1,349,467, forward strand.
ACATAAGAATAATATTAATCATATTCTTGATTATTTAAGGATGAATATGGTTTTTATGCATTTAAAACACATGCAATTCCATAAATGTGATTCTAGTATACATTAGAATCACTTTTATGATTAAGTAAATCGTTGTAACGTACATTAGAATCATAATTATTCAAAATACGATTCTAATGATTAATCTTATTCATGATTATAGAAGTGAGTGTAGCATTCATAAGAATCATTCTCATGATCATTTGAACATTTGCAACATTCACAAGAATCATTCTCATGATCAACTGACCATTTGCAACATTCATAACCAACAGTCTCATGATCATATGCAACATTCATAAGTAACAGTTTCATGATCATTTGTAACATTCATAAGCACCAGTTTCATGATCATTTGTAACATTCGTAAGCACCAGTCTCAAGATCATTTCTAACATTCGTAAGCACCAGTCTCATGATCATCTGAGCATTTCCAACCTTCATAAGAAACATTCTCATGATCATCTGAGCATTTCCAACCTTATCATTCTCATGATCATTTGAGCATTTGCAAAATGCATAAGAATCATTCTCATGATCATCTGTACCTAGTTAACGATAGACAAAGAATGTTTTCCTTATCAACTTGGGTCATCGACAATAAAAGACATTTCAACGCATTTCAGTGCACTGTAAGACAATACAACTTTTCAATCGTTTGCGGGGAAAAGCCCCACGAGTGTTTTGCTTTGAAAACATCAATATTCTAGATAACTTCTGTTTCCTAATACTAGTTCTTCGTCGAAGTGGTGTGAAAACTGCACTCCGCAGTGCACTGCACAGAAAAGACCAACTCCACAACAATACCTTGACTCCCACCCAACAGACCCCTTCTTCCTCATCCATATTTATAAGCTTCCACGTGTCACAGACAGAGACGTATCACACGACAACCCCCCACCTTCGGTAAGGGTGGACGCAGCTATTACTTAGCCCCCCCCCCCTCTTCATCCTTGAAACCTTTCTATCGTAATTGATCATCAGAATCGGTTGGCATTGCAGAGTTCTGTTGTGCCTGACTTCTGGTCGAGAAGCTGTTCGGGCAGTTTGCATAAATTTTTCGTTTTTAGAGGAGTGGACAAGAGGTGGAAAGACCCCCCCCCGGCTTACAGATGATTATGAAAGGGGAATTAGAGCCCCCTTTTATGGATCTTTTTTTCCTGTGGAACACGCGATTGTACAGATGGTAAGGTCAGAATGTATCCAATTTGTATGCACAAAGCGTGTACTTGAACGGGTAGATGAGAGATATTGGGGGGGGGGTATGAAATAGAATAATTTTATTATGTTTGGTGGAAGGAGTGGAAGGGAAGATTGGGGCAATTGGATAGTTGGCGTTTTACGGAACGAATTTTCCCACACGTGAGTTGGGTATTATTTATGAAAACTGCGTGCGTCAAAGGTGGTAATGTTGAAATGTGCGTGAGTTAAAAGGCTGTTTTTCTGACATATAAGAATTGATATTAGTTGTTATTTGTGAAAGTGTCAAAGAAGTATTAACAGTTGTTATTGAATGGAGCTGTCAACAGGTTGTCCCAGATAAAAATGATGAAATATCGATGAATAATATTGTATTGTATTGTATTTAATAGCGAAAAATGAATTGACATTTGGACATAATTGCGAAAAAGTAATCAATAATTTGGGTAATTATCTATTTTATCCTATGTTAAGCAATCATTTCCATAAGCTTGACAGTTTGTTTTATTTCCAATAGTTGGAAAGCATGCAAAATGTCACCAATCATCAACAACAAAAAATCTAACCATTTATAAAAACGTAAGAATATGCGCAATTTTGTTGGCTCTTTGCAAGAAAGACCATTTTATATAATAATATACATAATATAATAATTTGATGAGTAAAGATAAAAAGTTTTAAATTTGTTTATCATTTAAATTTCAATAAAAGTTTGGCGTTTTTACTTTCTCTTATGCGTAATCGTCCAAAAGCTCGAAAACGAGATTTTGTCGCCACGTTTTTGGACCACTCTTATCTGAAAAAACACATGTCTGAAAAATACCCGTTTATCTGTCTGTCTGTGATAAAGATAACTAAAAAAAAGCTTTACGCTAGATATTTGAAATTTGGTAGACCGTCTTTATACTTAATTTGCAGATTTCTATAACATTTTGAAGAAAATCTGTTGAGATTAAATTTTTCTTTTCTAATACGTTTTAACACGAAAATTACAAAATTGAGAGTTATATAAACAATATTCGATATATAAATTTATATCTAATGTAAATATCCATCAAATTTTGGAATAAATCCAGAAAGGGTTGAATTTTTGTAGGGCTATGCGTTTAGAAACAGGTAAACTTGATAATTCAATAATTGAATTATAACTCAATAATTTAACAATAATTTAAATATATCAAATTTGGTATGGGATTTTATGACTACAAGCGCAGTTTTGTTTCAAAATTATGTTTCAATTGGTCAAACCAAATCTAATTGCGTTAATTGCATCTAAAACAAAAATTCTATATTTGGGTATAATTAACGCATGTCGGATATAATCTGCCGAAACGTTCTCTAAAAATTCCTGTTAAATTCAGTAAAAAAGCTAAATTCATGTCAAAAAATATTTCTGAACTTTTATACGCCATTGTCATGCAACGAGTTCCATGGCATGACAAGTTTATTAGAAAGCATGGAAGAAAGATTTAGGTTAAAAAACTTTTTATTTTCATCTTTTCATCAGCAGCTGGGTTTTTTACTCTCACACAAAGACTTCCTTTTGGTACATTTTTTCGTTTAGTTGTTTCTAATTTTTTAGAAAATTTATTTGTGACGATTTTCAAATCATAAGATTCATGCATATTTTATTTTAGGGGGGGAGGGTTAAGACATCAAAATACATTACTTTTTTAAATTCCTATTTTATTTAAGTATTACATGTTGAATACATATAATTTTTATGCTACTAAAGTAGATTCTATGCAGAAAATATATATCAAATATAAATTTGATTAAAAAAAACGAAGGTTATATCGGCTAACCTTTAATAACCGTGTGAATTTATAATTAACGTCAACTGTAATTTCAATTCGTTGAAGCTGGAATAATAGTTTACACAAAACTTTTTTCATTCCTATGTTTGCAATAGACTCATTTCGTTCTTGTACGCTTAATTTCAACGAAGATTTTTATAAATTTCTTTTAATTCATTGGCTGTAATAACGTTTAAAGAATTTGCATAAACTTCTAGTTTTGTTATAATCTAGTTTCAGTGTTTGCTCAGCAACGATATTTCTATCTAGCTCAAAACAAATATCTCATAAAATTTTTTCTTAAACTTATTTGCTAAGCTCTACTTACTTTCTGAAGTCTCTACAATCATTGACTTTCCGAAAAGAGAAAAACATTTTCCCTCTTTAAACAACCTAAATAGAAACAAAAATTTCTCGACAAAACTAAATCAAACAAAAGCCAACGCTGCAATTAAACTTCTAACAGAGAACTCCCCTTTTTATACAAATCTTCTGAAAGAAATAACTTAAGCTATTTGAAGATTTCTTCTTAGAGAAAAGTATCATTTATTTGCAAGAAAAACGATAAAAAAAGAAGAAATGTCCGGGAAAATATTTATCCGAAACAGTTCCTCAGTTTTTGTTGTAGAGTTGTTTTTAAAGGAAAGTAACTGGATCTATAAGCAACAGAAGCTGGATTGTTTTGCTGTAATCTTTTTATAGCTATCGCGTGTTCTGATGCTGACTCTATCGTTTATTTCTAAGAGAGTATTTGTTCTCTTTAAAAGAGTTAAAAGGAGGGATCGAATGTTCTATGGTACTATGAAAACGATGCAGTATGAGGCAAATATCGAAAATTAGGAAAATAGGCAAGAATAGGTTTTTCAACTGCTGAGATACCTGTATCGGAATTTCATAATGTTACAAACCTGTGATAGTGCTTTCCAGCACGATTAGGTCATTCACTGGAAAGACCGTTTTACATTCAGCTTTGTTGGATGCTGATCGGATGCCACGTTAAGTGATCTCAGAACTTGGCTTCAAACTTGGTGACCATTTAGCGGCAAAATAGATATTACTGGAAATTTCTAGAATTTTAGCAGTTGAGCAATAGGAATCGAGATGCGCCTGATTGGTCTAGAGCAGTGATGGGGAAACTACGGCCCGCGGGCCAAGTCCGGCCCGCGGAAAGGTTTAATCCGGCCCGTTTAAGAGTGCCGTCGTGAGAATGTTCTTGAGTGTGAGAATGAATGTGAGAATTTTCCAAGAATACAATCTTTAAAATTCAATATATCAAACAATAAGATTAAAAAATACGAAATTAATTTGAGAAAACTATCTTCAGAATTTGAAAGGAGATTTCAGGACTTTAGAAAAATGGAAACAGAGTTTAGTATATTTGCGACCCCATTCAATGTTAATTACGAAGAAGTTGATGCAAAATTTCAACTTGAGTTAATAGAACTGAACTGTAATACTCTCCTGAAACAAACGTTTCATACAGTACCATTACTAGAATTTTATAAAAATTTAAGTCCAGATAATTTTCCAAATCTAATTACTCATGCAATGAAGATAATGACAATGTTCGGCTCATCTTATATATGCGAACAAATCTTTTCAACAATGAAGCTTAGGAAAACTTCTTTAAGAAACAGAATTACAGATGAGCACCTTTCATCAGTTTTAAGAATTTCTGCTTCGCAAATGGAACCGGACTATGATGAAATTTTGATAAAACAGTCTCAATTTTATTTTTCTCATGCACCAGTAATGACACCAGAAAATAAAGTGATAATACATCACATCAAGAACTATACTAAATTCATTTTATATTTTGTGCTTATAATTTTCTTACCTTTTGCTTTTTTACTATTAAAATAATAAGTGTATGTAATAATATATGTATATGTTTATAGAACATATAAATTTTTTAACGATTAAGCATTATTCTTTGGCCCGCTACGATCGTCTAGTTATTACAAATGGCCCGTCTTAAAAAAAGTTTCCCCACCACTGGTCTAGAGCCTTCTCGGCCACCTCCCAGAACTATAAAAGACCGGCAGTCGCAAGCTGCAAATCGTGAATCGAGTCATCGAGAAGATAACAAAGTAACGGCGGAATAGTTCAGCGAAGAACAAGCGTTGTATGGAGCTCAAGCGATTGCTGCATTTAGCTGTGTGGCGAGTCTTGGCTTTTATCATGGGAGCAGCATCGATCATGCATGGAGTAGCCAGTCGTGTAGTAGGAATCGGCAATTGGATACAATTAAAGCGAGGAGACAGTGGTGAATTGCAGATGTTGGGAGAGACTATAAAGATACGTAGATTCCCTCTTTTCTCTAAATTCTGGGTGGTCACTTTGTCTGCTGCAGTTTTATTACAGTCGATTAATACGTGTGGTCTACTGTTTGTTGTAGCCCGCTGCTGTGTGTTTCTCGTGTTTATCTACACTTTCGTGTTTAATAAAAGTTGTCGTGGTTGTTTTCAACTGCGGCTTGCTGATTGAGTTTATTTTATCTTCGAAAAAATCAGAAAAAGTGCCATCCCCCCACGGAAGAATTCGGTAACAGTATTTTTATTTTTTTATTTTTGTAAATCACATGCTGTTGAAACGGCATTTTTACAATAAATGGTATCGAGTCGTTAAAATTTTCATTTATATGATTCACTGGGAAATAATTTTTAAATTTCTGTTTTTGTGTTTGTTGAAACAGTTTTAAAAAAAATTGTTTCACGTAACTCTTAATATGAATATAGTTTAGTTTGCCTCAGTGGCGTTGTAAAGAGGATGATCAGAAAGGAGCGCAAATATAATCCTGTTACTTATCTTTCACGACTGCATTGAATTACTTATTTAGATACTGATGAGGATTGTATGCATAAGATTATTATGATTCAAATGCTTTTTACCGTCTTTGCATTAGTGCATAAGTGCTCAAGCACACGCTATTGTCGCTTTTCACTAGCACTATTGCTCAAATGCATATTGTCCTCATCAACCTGGTGAGGACATAAATGTAGGCAGGTGGCTACTTCTTATCGATGATGAGATGTACTTTCCACGGGAAAGGTTATACAGTAGTCGGTGATGACCTTTAGGTCCCACCAGTGTTGTTGTAACAATGGTCCGTCATTTAGATTTTTTCGCTCGCCTTTAAGCGAGTAGAAGTAAAATCAAGCTATTTAATTTACTTCATCGGGTTCAGTGCCCAAATGCCTGTCACCAATGCCGTGACAATGGTATCAGTGCCCAAATACATAGTCACCAATGCCGAACAATAGTATCAGTGCCCAAGGGCCTTGGGTCATTGCTGTGCCATTAGTGCCAATGCTCAAGCACCAGCTTTCGTCGTTTAAATATCAATTTCTGAGCCCCTGTTATAGTCACTTCATCATTAGTATCAGTATTCGAGTACATTTTACCGTTTCTGTCTCATTGTTATCAGTTATCGAATACTTGTTACTGTCAGAAGACGCTCTGGTATCACTGATATTCATAATTTATTTGCGGCAAACCTTTCGAAATCAAAATACAATTCCAAACTTTTCAATCCCTGAGACTAAAGCTTAAAGCCTTTAATTTATACAACCCTGTGCTATCTCTCGAATCAAAAATATCTTCCTTCTAGAAGCAATGTAGGATAAAAGAATGAAAATTTCACAAGCCAAAACTGAACGAATTCTAATGAAGTAGCTAAATTGTCAGCAAGCGTTTTCTTATATTTATAAATCACCATGAAAAAAATGACTTAGATGTTATTCCGAAAGAAAAGTATCATTTATTTCTCAAGAAAAATACAGCGGCAGAAATATTTACTCATAGCAGTTTCCCGGGTTTTCCATCCTTTTTAAGAGAAAAGAATTCGATCCATAAGTAACAGACACTAGATCATATTGCTTTAATCTTTTTATATATTGCATATCTGTTGACAAAACTATCTTACATTTTAGTATTTTCTCTTCTTAAGAGAGCTAAAGGGTGTTATCTTTATGTTACGTCTCGTATCAGGAAGTGGAACAAGCAAAAAAGCAAGTATAGATATTGTGGTTTGAAAAATTTGAGAATAAACAAATGTTTTGTTTTTATCCAACTACTGAAAAGTTCAAAATAACATTGAAATAGGAGATTTAAATTTATCTTTCATAAAGTACCCTCTTGTTTGAGAAAACAACATTTTTTGCGGTATTATAATGCGATGTGTATCGTGGATAATGTAAATTATTATTTATTGCAAAAGAAGGAGTCCTGACTTCATACAATCTTAAGTACCATATTTATAATATATCGTGCTATAAAAGCTTGTTTACTTAGGACATATGATTGATTTTCACAGTTCTGTTTACATTCTGGAGGTCTTTCCGTGTATATATGCTTGCTGATTTCATATTTAAAAAAAATATCCCTCCGTGTACTATCATAAATTTCATTCAGATATTTTTGTTTTCTAATGGGAATTGTTTAGTTATATTAACCCCTAGTTTTTAAGCAACAATAGTTCACGATCAGACTACGAGGAAGGTGCCTGAGTTGGCATCCCTTCTCCAAGCTTTCACACCACACCAGATGGAGGAAGTTTGGCCAAGACGGATTTAATTTGCACCAAATCCACTTATATGACAATTTTTCTGTGGAGTCGGGTCTCAAACTGGAAGCCCTTCGGTTCCAAAGCCGCGACTTTACCACTAGGTTACCCGCGGTCTCGTTTTACTAACGGGTGTTTCATTTACTGTTTGTTATTCTCTCTGGACATTCCATTGCGGGCACTCTTTTTCTAAACTAATTCTAAATGAAATCTTGAAGATCATCACATCCTGATATGTTTGTTGAACTAAGGATGAAATTTTTCATGAGCAAAGTCAATGGGCGCCTCTGAAAGAAATAGCAATACGAACACTTGAAATGAGATTGATGCCAGTTTGGCTTCTGTAAGGAGTTTATGTAGTTTACCAAAGTTATTTTCAGATCAGTCATGTTAAGGTACAAATAGATATAAAAATAATAAATTTGGTTCCTAATTAAGATTCCTGGTTGTCATAAAGATTGATAAAACACGATTAGCTAGAAATAATTTATTGAAACAAATTCAACGCTCTTGGAGCTGCATTCGAAAGTACAAAAGATCGGAATTGAAGCCCGCGTCGTACCATGAGATAAATTTCTGTAAATCGTGTGAAAAAAAATTCACCATCTGAGAAATGATTCATCACGTACAGCCATCTATACACAATTGCTGAAGCACAAATGGTAGCTCGAAAAGGAACTCCTTCAGGTACTTTAAAATATGATGATGATAGTGATGTTTGGTGATTGTATTTTGTTGCTGTAAGGATGGTGATGTTTGGTGATTGTATTTTGTTGCTGTACTATAACGCACCCTCAGCGTTGCGTACACAACGATTGCTGCATCGATTTAGATGGGAGGCGTTTGTGATTTCCACTTATAGTCCCAATCTTGCTGCAAGCGATTACTATCTGCTCCAGGAGAAAAAACATTTGCAATTGATGTTAACATGTAGATAGCTGTCCCCCACTGGCTCCTAATTTCTTCAACACCAACAGGATTTAGTATTGTGCATTTCAATTCTGTATTGTGTATTATTGTATGAGGTAATTGTGTATTATTGTATGAGGTAATTGTGTATTATTGTATGAGGTAATTGTGTATTATTGTATGAGGTAATTGTATATTATTGTATTTGGTAATTATGTATTATTGTATTTTTCAAGGTAACCTAACCTGCAAAAGATACTGTATCTCTTTTAATAAATATTTAAAACTAATTAGGATTCCTTTTTTATGGTACTGAGGAATCTTAGTTACCGGAAGAACTGGAATGTAATTATCTAATTTATTATTGCTTTAATTACATTAACTCAACAAACACTAGCCTCGACTACATAGGCAAAGAAAAAGAATCAAATTTACGGTTGAAATCACCATACTAATATACGATTCTTTCATTTCATTGTTCCATGTTTGTTTAAAACAGTTAACATGTTTGAGATGCTTATAAAATGGCATCCAAGTAGACGATAGAGCTAGTAATCTCTGTTCCGTATTTGTAAAGTCACGCATTTAGCATCGTCCCTTGGCGCATTCTGTAACACTTCAGCCTGGCAACCATGTAACAAACACTCTAGAACAGTTCTCAAACTGTCTCGCTACGCACGCAAAAATATAGCGCTGTTATACAATCCCCTTACTCTTTTCATCTACCTACGCAATTCCAAACAATTTTTTTCTACAACTCTCATTTCTCATCTATGACAAAACTTGTAGGCCATTGATAGGCATACTCGAGTGGAATAACACATATGATTAAATGATTTCAGTCAACTATTAGTAACCTTTCTCTATATAGGCGATGCATCTATTGTTCAATAGAATGTTAACATTCGGGCAAAATTAATGACATGCTGAAGGTATAAGCCAGTAGTATTGCCAAGTTCCCACAATAGATATGTGAAATGATAGCAATTTGTGAAAAGATATTTATAACTTTCAGGGAATATGCGTGATAGTTAATTTTTGAGTCAGCAGTTTTGTCACATTTTTAGTTTTTACGATAGCACCTCAAATAATTTTAATAATTCTTGTTCAACAATTAATATGCTACCATAATGAACATTGTAAATAAGATATTTCCATAACAGTCAAGGTCATGATCCAATTATAAATTAATATTCTGATGCGTAACGTCAATATAAAGATTCAATCTATTTTCAGAATAAATGACTTGAAAAATATCTTTCCAACAGAAGAAAATTATTTCTGCAGTAAATCATAAATTAACTTTTTGGAATTTAATGTCAATATATTTCTTATAGTTCACAGTTTAGTTTAGTTATGTTAAAGTCCCGTTTTAAATAAACCAAAGAGCTATTTTGGGATGGACCTCGTAATTTTTAACCGTTGTCAAATGATGAGGATGAAACCTGAGCTGGCACCTCCCATCTCCACACCACACAAGCGGGATGACATTTGTCCAGACGGATAAACGTGTAACAGATTTCCTTACACACTGGTACTGCGGTGGAATCGGGTATCGAACTTGAAGCCTTATGGCTCAAAAGCCGAGACCTTACCGCCAAGCCACCACGGCTCAATGGTTCTCTGACTCGTATTTTCAGAGTACGTATCTCCCTGTCATGTGCACTCTCAACAAATACCATTGAATTTGTGAGATTCCAGTCTCCTTTTTTTGCATTCTTGATGTGAACTGACATATGGCTCACCAGATTCTGGATTAAACACACCATTAACTACATTATTTCTGCAGGATTAAATCAGGATTCACCATTTAAAGAATCATCTCCCTTGTCATAAAAACCAAGATGACCACTGTCACTTTCCTTGCTTCTCACACTCGATGATTGGGTTTTTCGGCCAGCTGCCTCTCAACTGTGTGGCACCCCCACAGTATTAAGTGCCTCTAGACTGCCAGACGGACGATCAGTAGACCCAAATTCCGGTCATCCTGCCAATTAGTACATCAGATAAAGAAGCAAGAACGTTTTAGTCGATGCCAGAAACGAAAGCGTATCTTCAAAAGGGAAGTTACGCTTCGGATGCAAATCCCCAGGTTCCATTATGAAAGGTTAGCTTCGAGGGCGGATGGACATCGGACTTTCCAGCCGTTGACTGGAGACAACTGAGATTTTCCTGAGTGGCCATTGGGTCACAGGGAGCCCAAATGCACCAATGTGCAAATTAGCGGGGAAGTTTTGAGGAGAAATGAAGGCTGGATTTTTCGAAACAAGGTGGTGAACAGAGACGTGCTGTGGAAGAGGCTTCGTAAGATTCGGGCTTCTGAGTCAAGTTCCCCCTGAAGGATATTCGGTGGATTCCAGGAGCTACCCCCGTAGTAAACTTGATATGCCATCAGCCTGATAGCTATGCCTTTGAAGTTATTTTTTCTCCGAAATTATTCGAGGAACTATTCTTGTTTAGATTTTCAACTGTGCTGTCGATATTACCATTCCATTTAACTTGGATCAGAACGGGTTGTTTTAGGTACATAGGGCTGTAAATAAGAGATTGTCGTTCAACGCTACCCTCTTTATTGATCGGACAGGATCAAGTCATTACAACCAGGGTTAAAAAACTTCTAGGAGGTTTAGAGTACATCTAGACGATTCGAGATGAAACAGTGATCGGGTGATAAAAGCTCACAATGCACTATAAATGGAGCAGCACGTGTGCAGGATTTCCGAACATTTCTTTAGAGAATCTTCATTTCAGTATTCTGTGATAGTGAATAATGACATTGTAACCATCCACACTGAACAGAGTGGGATCATTAACCAACCCAAAATGCATATTTTGTGTTAAAGTTGTGAAAAACATCTTCACAATCAATTCAAACCGCGTCATACACTTTGACGACAATACTGACTGGAACGACAATAAGAGTCCTTCAGGGAGAGATTTACTCCATGTTTTTTTACTCAGCTAATAAAAGGGAGTCGGCGTCTTGGTATAGGGGTAGTGCGTCTTCCCCGTGATCTGGCCGTCCCGGTTCGGGCATGGTTGTTATTCATCTATCAGTGAGGCGTTGGAATGTGCTCCCCTGTAAAAAAGGAGTTATGCAAGCAAACATGTGTGTATCATCTTCATTTGAGCTAGAAGTCAGACTTCTGAAGGTAAAGATCTCTGACCACGCGAAGACAGAAGCTATTTCACCTCCTTTCCGTGGAAACAAGGACTCGACATCATCACCAATAAAAAAAGGAAAGAGCAAGTAAATGTTGAATAATTTTGTTTGAACTGAAAAAGAGAATAAAGACTAGTCGATGCCGTCATTCTAACTTTCGATATGCATGTGTAGTATTTTGAACATGCATAGCATGTAGAAAAAAAGGAAAAGGATTTTCTATCCATGATCTATATATATCAAATTAACATTTTAACTCCTCTAACGTCATTACTTCGTCTGTGGTTATAATCCGCTGCTCACTTGGACAGCTGTAATCCTTGGTTATGACAATTAAGTTTTGCTATGGAATTCTGTAAAAATGTCTTTCAGTGAACAATTGGAAATTCTGCTCACTCGTAACGATGGCCACTACCATGTTAGGCAAGCGTTTCTAACAAGGCATTGCCATATCATTCCGAATTTCTAATATGCACTCTATGATCTTTAGAATGTGTTCTTGATGCCGAGACATGTGTATAATATTTTAATTAGTTGAAATTATTTCTGAACCAACAATTGTTATCGACTATACAAACAATATTTTAACTTGTTTTGTTTATTTTTAAACAAACGTTGCGCGAACACTATTAGTTCCAAGGGAAAAACCACAACAGCATAATAATAGATAATTCAAGAGTTGTACTGTGAAAGCCAATTCCAAAATAAAAAAAGGGATAAATTGCCATTTTATTGACTTCGAATTTTGAGGCCTCAACAATTTGTTGCCTTCACATTTTGAGGCTCCAAAAACCTCAAACGAAAACAATATCATTGTCTTACTTGATAATAATACAAAGAAAAAAAAGTGCGTTAAATGTGTCGAGCAATATTGCTCATTAAGAAAGGAAAATCCTGTTAATATTCAGAATGGTGTTTTTAGTTTTATGGAACAGCCAATGAATTAATATTGAAAATGTCGCTATTATCCTTCCGAAAACACCGCCATAAAGAAATTAGCAAGCTCAAATTTAAAAAAAATGCTTATGCAGAAAAATATACAAATCCATACATAAATTTATGCACAAAACTTGCATACCTAACAAAAATGTTAAAAAAGCATATAATGGATGCGGACTCAATTTTTAATGAATTTGGAAAGACAACAAAGCAGTTTGGAAATGAAATGAGTCCGAAACTTTTTTGATGCGCATAGTATCGCAAACAATGTTAATTGATTAAAAACACAAGCAACAGGAATTTTCTCTCGAACCTTTCTGACATACTCTCTAGTAAAAGTGTTCTCAGAGAGCGCCTTGTATTGCACTGGGATACAATTAACAAAAATATTAATCTTGGCTTGATTTTAGTATTTTTATTGAATCTATCGTATCATCCTTGCCAAGGGTTTGACGATTAATTAATTGTGGTTAATGATATCCAAAAGTCAATTTTGTGTTTTAGATGTATTTTTCTCCGATTATTGATTAGAAATGCAAAACCTCAAACCATACTTGATATATTTAAGTTATTAAAGTTTTTTAGTTGCCGAGTTTTTTTTTTTTTTTTTTTAAATATATATATCGATAGATGGTCAACTTCTCATTGGATTTGGCTCAAAATTCATACGCGTCTATACAATAGATGTTAAATCTTTGTACCGAATTTTATCAATCCAGCTATCTTCGTTTCATAATTATCGTACTAACAAATATTAGAAAAGCCAGACAGACGATTTTTCTCGGAACAGATTTAAAAATTACAAAGAAATTTACAAATTCGGTATAAAGACCATGCCCTAAATTTCCTTAAGTTTTTGGAATATTAGTTTCGAATCCACGAGGCCTAAGATGGGGATATTAGTCAAAATATCGAGTTCGAAGTTTTTAAGGATTCCAATACTTATTCTAAACTACATATAGGAGAAAATAAAAATGGCTACAATGAAAATTTTGAATTAAAATAATTTAGATGAATAATATTTTTAAAAAACCTACTTTTTCAAATCATTATTCTGTTTCAGTAAATGTTTATGTTAAAACGATATTTATTCAAAAGCTTGATTAAAAATGATGTTTCTATAAATTTTAATAGCAATATTGAAGGACCAATATGTGAATGTACTAACATTTGCATTAAAGACCATATTTTTGTCATAAATATCAATGCAAATTTTATATAACTTTTTAATTTATAAATCCTTAAAAGTTGCTTAAAACTGATAATAATTTTCTAAAACAGATACATTCTAATTTTGAATCTTTTCTTGACAATTCTAAAGATATCTCCATATTGTATTTAAGTTTCTCAACTGCGATTGAAACATTACGTAGCATATCTCCCTAAATATTCTAATCACGATTCGAACACCCCCGCTAAATTCACTCCCATCTCTTTATCTAATTCGGAAACACCCCGAGCAACCGAAAAATACATTCCAAACTATCCCATTCTCTTGTAATGATCTTCCCCAATGCAGGGAACAGCAAACAGACTCGCTGACTGGGGAAGACTATCCCGGTCGAGCACCCCGCAGGTAAGTCGTATCGCCTGAGTTTAATTGCCCCCATCACCAACTCTTAATTAAACACTGCCCATTCCCCCACTGCGTAATCCCTTCCGGAGGAGCTTTTGGGTAGGGGGATTTCCTAATCGCAATGCTCTGATAGTGTTCGAATGCTCACCTATTGGACGTGGATGACCCCATCGAAAGAGAGGATTCGCCTGCGAATAAGAATGAATATTAGGTGGTTGTCCCTGTTAGGTGGATCAGAGGGGTTTCATTTCAAATTGTGGTTTGTCGGGAAGGATATAGCTATGTTCTGAAAGACTGAGTGAAGTTATTCAGAATTTTAGAAAATTTGTATAATGTAAGAGAAAAAAAGGCTTAGAATGTCTTGGAGAATGACTGTTATAGAAAGCCTTTGCAACTTCGAATTGCTCAGTCATCTTTATTAGAATCCTCTCAGTCATCTTTAGACAGAACACTCGTTATTAGATAGACAGACAGAACACTCGCTATTAGATAGACAGAACACTCGCTATTAGATAAACAGACAGAACACTCGCTGTTAGATAAACAGACAGAACACTCGCTATTAGATAAAAGGACAGAACACTCGCTATTAG
>JAPMOQ010031372.1:0-12265 GCA_026543055.1 Argiope trifasciata
ATGCCTTTTATACTTCGTGAAAAATGGTGAAAGTGAAAAAAAAAAAAGAAGAAAGCATTCATATTCTTCTAACTGGAGCTCTGTGGGTGAACACATTAATGTTCACGGTTCAACCAGTGCTCAACAATCAAAGATATCCAGCTATCTTCCTTAAGTATTCGACTGGTATGCCCAAAGGGCTCGTAAGGTTCCCCGCCGAGCTAGCTTACGCATAGATCAGAAAATATTCTGAAATATAACCAACTTTCGTTCAATGTTTTCATGTCCCAAAACAAAAAGAGACGATGTAATAACAAATTGTATATACCAGTAGTAAAAAATAAATGTTAATACAATACTAGATTTCGACATGGAAAATTTATGCATATGTATTTAATTATTTGGAATACTTTCACAATGAATGATGATACAAGAACGTTTGTTTACTTAGTGTAGGTATATATATAAATTTTAAAAAATTCTGGTAAGGAGAAGGATTCTTGTGTTTCTATTTTGATCCTTCGTTATTTATAAATAGTTCTCATCAAATGATAAAAAAAATGTTGAAAGTTAAATTAATTTTTTATGCTAACATTCATAATTGAAAAGTTAGGTATTACTATATAGATATGAATAAACATCTTATGTAATCTTTTCTCTTATTAAAATTTTTATTTATTTATTAACATTTTTATTTGCAAGTGTCTTCCATCCATATTTCTACTGAGAATCTTAAAATTACAGTAGTATAAAATAGCTCTTTATTTGTATTAAATGTGAGTTCAATCAGAAATTTTCTAGGAAACAATAAATTAAAAGTTTTGTATTATAAATATTCATTAAGACATGTATTTAATGAATAAGGCATTTTGGAAATCACCAGCAAGAGTAGTTTTTACATAATGATGCTGAAGCCCTAAAAATTATCCCATGTCCTAAGCAATTAAATAAATTGGGACTCCTGATTTATCTTTATTATAAAGACTATTAACTTATTCCTTATGTTCAGTGCATTGAATTTTCTAAATAGTGTACATGTTTTTGTTCAGAGTAATTTAATTCTGAATTAGAGTAATTAAGTTTCTAAAAGATAACTATTATGATCATGTCACTGAATTTAATTTAATAATTCCAAGCCATAATAATCCACTTAACTTATTGTGGAAAATAAAGTACCTTAGATTCCTTATTTATAGATTAAATTTTACACTCTAACAGTTATTTAGGTTCAAAAAATTTTATTCATCAGTTTAAAATATAAAGTTTATTAAACATATTTATATATTCTGTCAATATAAAAAGAAGAAAATTCTATTTAGCAAATACGTTGAACTGCAAAATCAATGTTATAAAATCGATACCCACTTATCCCGCCTCTTTTTATTGCTTTATTGATCTGAAAAGGGAAAGCACCTGCATATTCTTAAGTTATTAAGGAGTTTAGAATAATAAATTAAAGTTTTGTTGTAACAAAAAAAAAAAAATTATTTATAAGAAATAATCAGTTACATTTTTTACTGCATGGTATAGAAAGTTTTATTAATAAATAAATATGCATATGTATGATATATATTGTTCCAATGTATAAATCAATTATTGTCAGTAAAGTTTGAAAATTTTCCTCGGTTAATATGTAAATTTCGAACTCCAAAATATTTTATTGCATTTAACATTAACGCATCAGCTGATAGCTTTTTTATTCAAATTTTTGGTCTAATATATATACACAAAAAGTTGTAAAACAGTATAATTACATTCAAATGATGTTTTGTTTTGAAATTATGATTTGATTATAATTATACCCTTCTTTAATACATTTTTAAAAAGAGGCGTCATTATAAAAAGATCAGTGTAATCATTTTAATGAAAAACAAAAATAAATAAAAGACCATAATTATAACCTATAAATTACATATTTATGTATGGTATTTAATTGTCATATAAAAGTAAAACCAAAAATATAATGCTTCAAATATGACAATTCTGTTCCAGTCTATTTGAAGACGAATTTGAAATTTCTTCCCTTATTATAAGGAAACAAAACATAAAATGCACACTTTTTGCTACACATAATATTGACATATACATATAGACAGGAATTAAACGTTCAGACGAACTTAATATAATTTTATTCAAAAGTGGCGTATATAAAATTCCAAAATCCCGAAATGGGAATCGCGACAGCTAATGGGTTAAAAGGAATATTAGAAATCACCAATTTAAAAAAAAAAAACTTACAGTATTATTATTATTATTATTTGTAAATAAATAATTTGTAAATTTTAAGTGGAACTGCCACCTTTTCTTCATATTATCTAAAAGAAGGAACAAACTTTACTCTTCGTTGTTGTTTTTTTATGATAATGGAGTTACTAAAAGCAATGTTGGCTTTATTTTATTTAGTGATGAAATGTTTAAATTATGTATAATAGCAAAACAATTATTTTTTAATTGATAAATAAATTACTGTATAATGTGAAAAAAAAATTGCCACTGCAATGCTTTTTCAGATACATGGACCCCTCTGTGCTTTTGCGCAAGTACAAACGGGCTGCTTCGCCCAAACAGAAATCGGGAGAATGATGTTACTGGAGACATTTATCTTTCATTATAAAACAATGAAGTGCTCATCTTACTCACTGGGTATCAGCCCTCTGGAAAAATGTCCAAAAATGATAGGCGTGTCTTTCTGAAATGGAAATTCTCAGACATTAAGATAAACAGACTCATTTTAAGTGCCACATTAATGTTCTTTTATTATTATTATTATTATTATTATTTTAGAAATGCACACACATACGCTCGCGCGTTCACGTTTGTTATTTATATAAGTTGACAGATAAAAAGAATTGAAAACTCATAAAAGAATACTGAAAAAATATTGAAAATTAAGTTTCATCTAGTCAAATTATAGCTTTTTAGTTTTTGATATTAATTTCAAACTTTCCTTGTTATGAATAGCAAAAAGTTTCAAACATAGGTTGTTGGAATGAACCCCATGCAAATATTTGCTACAACTCATTAATATTAATTAATATATTGTTAATTGTGTCTAATTAAGAAAATAAATTTAAGAAATTTGGAATTAGCATGGTTATGCCATTAGTGTTGTAATCTTGAAATTGATTTCCACTATCTGTATTTTATTTATTGATTTCACCTTATTGATTGATTTACTAAATTCATTGCTTGCTTTGAATTATACTCATTGCTCAAGCGTTGCTTTTTCCAGCGTAAAACTCCAAATTCGGTATGAATTTCATAAAGAAAAAGAAAGTAAAAGAAAAGAAATTGTATTTAACTTTTGTGCAAAATTCATAAGTTAAAGAATCACAGTAATGTAAAAAACTGTTCATTTTTTTCTCATCAATATATTTTATATTAGGTAGAGATGTATGACAATTTTTTAAACAAAATATTCACAATGGTTGAAATAAGTTACATTGATTTTACTTATCGAATTCTTTCTTGAAATGTTAACTTTTAATATCATCATGTAGATGGCAGCACAGGCATGAATAATTTTACGAAGTCGGTGTTAGCCATTTTTGTTACTGTTGTATAATTACTTACCCTTAAAAAGCAAAAAAGAAAAGGAACGAATGAAAACATGGCTGTACAGTTTAAACAAAGCCTGTTTTTGTTTCTAAAAATATCGAATGTTTGCAGAAACATGAACTTTGTAATGGTAGATTTTTGAGAATGAAATATTCATGTGGCGAATGTATAAAAAATGCTTACAAACAAAGATAACTGACTTTTTAAAAGTGACAAATTTTACTTCCAAATACCAATGCTTGTTAAGTGTCGTGACTTTCTTTACAAGTTAAATTGGTCGTATTTCCATCTCTTTCTTTCTAGTTTGTTTCTTTAGTTTATAGTTTCATGTTTTAAGGACATGTGGCTTAAGTAAATGTACCGGTTTTGAGGTTGGAAAATCCCAGATAGAAAATTTAATTCGACTATAGATCCCTTCTATATGTGAAACTTCTACGTGTTGATTATGGCGTCATAATACAAACGCCATCACTGGAATGGCTTAGAAAGAGAGAGGGTCTGCCAGCCCAGGCCCTGTCCTTCTTACTTGACCATGATTCAAAATTACGAAACCCGTCACAAAGCCTCGTGTAGCAGAATAATTGATAGTCATATAATTAAGCTAAACTTTGTGGCTCATTTTTATCTATTGGTATTGGCATCGACTCTGTGAAGAATATAGGGAGAAAATACTTTTTTGATATATTTTATTATTACTTATTTATTACTATTTTAATATATTGTAATAGACTATACTTTTTGAGCCAAAAAGCCCCCTCCCAAAACAATTTGTTTTGCCCCAAACGCCACTTAATGTCGCTGCTTTTGAACAAAATCTGACACTAGAAAGATTTTGTGTAGGCTTGTTCTTGCGCATCTAAATTTGATATGACATAAATAATTATTTTTACATAATAGATTCCGTCATTCAAATTTCGATAGTATTATATTTTTGTAAAAGGATTATTAATGAGCAAGAATATTATAGCTATATAATAAAACAAATAAAATTAGCATGTTTTAAAAAGTAATTTTCTGTGTTAATATTAAACTTTTAACTTGGAAACCAAATATGCGATGAATGAAATTTTGAATTTCTTCAAAGGAAAATCTATCTAACACCTATGTTCTATTGAAAAGAGTTCAATGTTGAAGAAAAGTAACTTAGTAACAATTGACTTTTATGTACACTGAAAGAAAACGAAAGGAAAAAAAATGGCACAAAATAATGATGTAGAAAATTGGAATTCAAATATCCTTCATTTTAAAAACAAAGAATGATAAAAGAATATGAATCAATACGATTTTTAGAAAATTTATGATTTTTAAAAACGATTTTTAGAACAAAATTTATTTCTTAAGTTATGATCTCTGATTTGTATTGCACTGGCTGAAGATTATTGATCGCGAGTCCTAGATTTTTACTGTGCACACGCGAGCAAGAACTTACAAGTTATTTGTAATTTGTTTGGAAAAATAGATTATAAAAGTTTATCAGCATATATGCTGATGAAAGTAAAAATTTCCCATCATTTTGGTCAGCGTCTTTATCGAGTGCGAAATTTTAACTTCTGGATGTTTTTGCGTCTAGCAAATGATACATTTTTTTTTTTTCTTTTAATGTTTAAATTGGCTGATTTATCGGCGTCTGATGTTAATTCATTCCATTCACTTTACATGAATGGATCGATTTCTTAATGTTTTGACGTCAAGCAATTGAGACATTTTTTTTTTCTTTTAATGTTTAAATTGGCTGATTTATCGGTGTGCGATGTTGATTAATTCTATTCTCTTTTAAAGAACTTAATTGAAGGTGGTTGCTAGTATTTTCTTTTGGTGTGCGTTTTTTGTTTTGTCATTACATATTTCTTTGTAAGTGGATTACTATTTGGATTTTCGTGTTTAGTTTTGATTTGAGTATTTGTGAACTTTCTTTATAGAGAAAATCCCACAACAAAGAAACAAAACTGCTCGTGTTATTATATATTTATATCTGGAAAATACTTCAAATAATAATTGTTTAACATTTCTTCAGCACTGTACTAATGAGTGTGGTATTTTCTACTACAATTTTTATTAGTTAACCTGTGTTAATCAGATCTAAAATATTATGAACAGGATAACAACTGGTCTAGATGAATATAAAGGTACATTATTTGTAGTCAGTATTTTCCTTATTTAAAATTAAAATGTAGCATAAAACTCTTAAAACTACTTTTTCTGATTGCTTTGAAAGTTAAGTGTTTGCCTTTAATTCAATAAATTTTATTAAATTTGGTAAATTGCTATAAATAATAACAATAATATATTTGCTATCATCTCTATGTCAATTCCATTTCGTACCACCTATATGTCTCTCATTTCATAAAAAGAGGGTTTAAGTTAATGTTTAATCTCTAGGCAACCATATTTATTTGCTTCTTTATTTATAATGTGATTTTTCAAGTAATTTATCTTTATAGTTCATGT
Organism: Argiope trifasciata; assembly: GCA_026543055.1. Lineage (NCBI taxonomy): Eukaryota > Metazoa > Arthropoda > Arachnida > Araneae > Araneidae > Argiope > Argiope trifasciata. The sequence goes on from JAPMOQ010031372.1 coordinate 5,986, forward strand.
GAAAATAATGGTAAATTTGGAGACCGCATCATCATGTTAACTGGAGTTAAATAATCATTTTGATTTTATTTTTATGATTTCCACTTCTTTTTTCACTAAAAAAAATAATTAAAAATCATAAAATTCGCCGTCGTAAAAATTTTTTAGTGTTTTTCCTCTAAAAGTTGATTGTTTTGGAGTTTTATTTCATGAAATCCCGTATTAAAATTGAAATGATAAGAGTCTTTCATTGAAAATGTGTAAATATAGTCTTATAAAATGTTATTTCTGTTTAACTTTTTTCAGTACTTTTAGTAAATTCGTACATTGCGAAGAAATAGAAGCAAATTGTATTCCATTAAGTACATTAATTATTAAGTACAATTCATACAATCAATTAAGTACATTATTATCATTATTTGCTGTTTTATTAAAAAATATGGTTCAATATTTACTTTAAATGGCAAATCAACAAAAATAGGGCTCTTCGAAATCTGGAATAAGTTATAAAATTTAAAGCAACTTTTAAACTACTCGCAAGCATGAGCTGCAGGACCACCGTTAGCTTCTAAAGAAATTAATCAGTGTTGCTATTCAACAGATTTCAAAAATCATTTGTAATAAGTTAGATGTTCTGCTCAAAACAATTTTGAAATCAGAAACATATTCGAATTACGAGTAAAGAAGTTATTACTATAATTTTTTTTTAAAAATTAACCCTCAAATATTTTGCTTCTTATGATAAGATTAAAGTATTGCAATTTTATTTTAATATTATAGAATTTAAATTTTGTTTCATCACATTTCGGAAATAAATAAATACAAAATAATGAAATTTGAAGTATTTTTTTTATTGTAAATTATTAAAGTACATACATCAATCCTTATTCTAATCAAGATAACTTAAATAAACAAAGGTACATAGAAATAAGGTTCTGTCATTGACTGCAATAAGTAATAAGATTTACTTAACCAACTCAGCCATTTAGGTGCATTTCTTTACCTTTCTTGATATCGATTCCGGCCTTATATAAGGATTCATCCTGCCAGAAGGTGCCAACTAAAGCCATGTCAACAAGCCCTACCTAACAATGAAAGAAGGCAGCTTCTTACCGAACCGGGCTCTCCTAAAATTCCATGCGTTGTAGAAGGTGCCTTAAATAGGAATTGAGGAATGTCCGGTATGATGGTTGGTTTTGTGACGAATTCAAAAATAGTGATGTTGCTCCTCTGGGCTCTCATCGATGATGGGGCATACCTTTGTAGGGGCTATTAGAAGTCGGCCATCGTGTTCCATTTTATGTTTTGTAATGGCTCGGTTAGTCAAGTTATCCCTGGTGCTAGTGTAGGACGGGTTTCGATTTCATAGAATATAGTTTGAATTCTTTAAAAAGAGCTGCTGAAGAATGGCTTTGTTGCTGCGAACTTTGATCAGCAACCTCAATTTCAGCGAGTCGCAGATGATGAGTCGTTGCACTCTTTGTTGGCCTAAAAATTTTGACAATATTATATCTTAGTTAACTTTCAATATCTCAAGTGTTTATTCATTTTTAATGTTAATTTATTCTAATCTGTCTCATGCTATTAGATATATGAGTACAAAAATTGTACACATAGATTCATGTAATTTTATGCCACCCACCAACTAATCACAGTCAGACTACAATGTCAGAAACATCATGGGATTTCAGAATCAAAACGTTAAAGGAGTTTAAATGATTATAACTCGATTGTTTTTAAATTCCTCCTGCCTTATAACTTCTATTAATTTGAAATACCAATCATATTTTCTATAAAAAGGATAAGATTAAGATCAAGCTATTTTAAGGGGGGGAGTTACAGGATTTTTTATATCGTTTATCTCTTTTAAAAAATAAGTGAAAACATTACTGTTGCTCTTCTACATTACTACCCTCAGATGATTATCACTGCAGCATTTCATGATAGATAAAATATCTAACATATCCTGCATAACTAACGTTTCCAGCAGATGGCGCCACGTTGGATCAGTAAAGATAATCGTATGCTTTTTCTCCCCTAAGTTTAATGAAGCTTTTTCTCCCCTACAACGAAAACAAAATACTGAAACAGACACTCATGAATATGTATACTTTTGTCCTTGTATTTTAAACATTTCAAAGTATCCTTCACACGAGCATTAAAATTTTGATTTCAAAACAAAACTTTTCTTTTATAGTAAAAAATTCTGAAAAATAAAATTATGAGCATCCATTTCAGAAACAATTATTTTGTACTGAATTATTGGTATTTTAAAGGTTACACCTATTAATAGTCATCATTTTCATTTCGCTTCTATTAGATGTTTTTTTTTTTCCCCTCTCACATGCCAACATAAGCTTTCTCATAATTCTTTATATTAATATTACTGGAGGCAAACATCCTTCCTCAAAAGGAAAGTCGCTGCCGGTAGGATTCGAACCTACGCGGGGAAACCCCAATGGATTTCAAGTCCATCGCCTTAACCACTCGGCCACGACAGCTTGTGATGTGGTACTTATTTTTGCTACGGAAAAAGGAATCATGATTTCTGGATATTCAGAATGTGTAGTATATCTAATATTTTTTCATGCGTTCTCTATAGTTTTATAACTTAAAACTATTTTATATTGATAATAGCATTTTTGTTCACTTCCTAATGTACTAGAGTTTTAAAATTTTGCACATTTGGTATGACAGTATACCATTTTGTATATTTTCAGGTCTTCGTTATCAATTAATCGATTTATTTAATCGTGTTTTTATTGCATACGAGTAGCACCATCTGCAAAGGGATTTAAGGGGGGTCCCATTAAGATGAGTCGGAGTGGTAATTTTATGATAATTACCAAGTATGAAATAAATTTTCCTTTAATTTGTTGTACAAAAAAAAAAAAAAAGGAGACAGTATTAAATTTCAATTACTATCCAGAATCGATAGCATGAAATAGTGCTAAAGATTAACTCGTTATTTCTGCACGAACTGAAATCAGATTCCAGGATTTGTTTTATCCCTAAATGCATTCAGAAATGTAAAACGAAGGGCAGCACGAAATTTGTAATTGAATGCATTTAAATCAAATAAAAGGATTTTGAAAAAGTTTACATACAGCAAAGAATTATTAATCTTGCGAAATATGTAATTTAATAAATGTAAAAAACAACAAGAGCTTTTGAAAACTATTTATAATTTAATGTCGATTAAATACTCAAATCATTGGTTTAAGGAGACAACAGAAAAAGAGAGGAAAATGCTTTTATTAGAAGTAATGGGAGGCTACTACTTACTTCATCAATCTACAACTTGAATGAAGATAGATATGAAGACTGCTTGAAGAGGCTCACTTTTTTGAGACATCTGTTTAGGATTCCACTTACGGCGTTCCAAGGCGTTGAAAACTTCCAGGAGCTCTGATAACAAAAGGCGCCAAAATTTTAATTATCCATTTTCGCACCTTCTGATATCAGGCTCCAAGAAATGTGGATTTTCATAAATTTAGAAACAACCTAAAACTAATAATGCATAAACTTTAGTTGATTATATATAAAAATGGCAGGCATTTGTGAAATTTTTTACAAATATTACTCATGTTATATCGATGTGTTTCATGTTATATCGATGTGGCTTCATGTGTTTTTAAAAAAACTTTGGAGATTAAGCTTTATGTTAATTAATATTACGACGCTTACATTAGTTAACTACCGATGATTTCACTGCGATTAAAATTAAAAAAGGAGTTAAAATTAAATTGAAGGAGTTATTTACGAAGTCATTCGTGTATACATTTTAAAACCTTTAGTACAATGTTTTGTCAAAAAATAATGGAACAAAACATTAAGTATTATGCAAATAAATGTTACATTGCTCACCTTAATAATGTGCTGTTAAATCTAATGTGGTTAATCGTATTGAGATCTTCGGCAATTTCAACCAGCAATCCTTCTTCCGAAATGCCAAATTGCTTCCTTAAAAGCTGCATCAAATGGTGATTAACGATATTAAGATTCTCATTTCTTCACCGTTTGAAATCAGGCTTCAAGATTTGTTGATCCCGTTACGAATAAAGAAACCCAAATCGGAGGGTAACATGAAGATTTTAATTTAACTTAATTTCTTCAAATAAAGATGTTTCAAAGAAATTTAAATGTCACAAAAAATTAATACTCTTGCTTCAATATTAGCTGGAAATATGTAACAATATCAATAACAACAAAAAAAAAAGGAACTGAAAATTATTTCCAAAGTGAAAGCATGCATAAAAAAACCTGCATCATATCTAGATATTACAAATAGAGGAAAATATTATGTATTTTTCTGAAATTAGTACTCAAATCCAAGGGCAACATGAAGATTTTAATTTAACTTAATTTCTTCAAATAAAGATGTTTCAAAGAAATTCAAATATCACAAAAATTAATAATTTTGCTTTAATGTTAGCTGAAAGTATGTAACAGTATCAGCAACAAAAAGAAACTGAAAATTATTTCCAAAATGAAAGCATGCATAAAAAAAAACATGCATCATATCTAGGTACTAAAAATAGAGGAAAATATTATGTATTTTTCTGAAATTAGTATTATGTAACTCACCCGAGTCAATTTATACAGATAAAAGCGATGACTTCTTCAAAGCTCCCTTTCAGAATTTCTAAAAGTAGATGTCCAATAGGTTCCTGAAGAGCAGATTTTAAAGGGTGCTAAAAGTTTAAAATTTCCAATTCAGCACTCTATAAAATCCGGGCTCCAAGAAGCGTTTAGCCATACATGTATGTATTCAGAAATTTAAATCCTTGGGGAACTTGAAATATATAACTTGACGCAAGTAAATCAAAATGAAGATCCAAAAAATTTAGATACAAAGAATGATGAACCATGCGAAAAAAATTTTGAAGTAAGAAAAAGCGGAAGAAATTATGGGAATTATTTATGAACTTCTAACCCTTAACCTAATTTTGAATTTTTTCAAATTGACTCAATTATGACAACCTTAGTCAATGACAATGATAGGCTCAAACCAGAGAGGCATCACTGAAGTGTTCTACGAGCAATTACAAGACATCAATGAGGTATAAAAATAATCAAGTTGACGAGAAGTTACACTTCCGTACTACCTCACACCATATTCTGCGAAGAGTGGATTCTTATATGTATTTTAAAGGTTACACCAGATGCAACAGAAAATTGTTAACGAACGCGGCAAAATCAATTAGAAACGGTATTATAATTTAATTTTTAACTACAAAAAAATCAATTATGCGAAAATTCTTATATGTAAAACTAGTTAGTAATATCTAAAATATTTATTTACAAAAAAAGAAATTTTTACATTCAGAAATCTTTAGCATTATGGAATACCAAGAAAATGATATAAATTTTTTTTGTCTTTTGAAGATTAACCCTAGGTTATTAACATAACTGCCGTTGAATGAGGATAGATTTGAAACGCCACCAACCAGCAGAACTTTCAGATCCCAGCGTTCGATGTCAAATAGATTCAAAAAGTGTTGACATCAAATAGAGTCAATTTTTTAAAATTGCTCATTCGACTTTTAGAGAAAATAAGCGATGATTTCCAGTTGTATTTAAAAATTCAAAGAATTCGGAAATGTAAGCTTGGGTAAACTTTGGAGAAAAATGTAGCTGAATGTATATAAAACAGTTAAGAAATATTGAAATTATTTCCAAAATGAAAGAATGTTTTAAATAAAAAAATACTTAGCATGACTAAATACGGAAAAGATGAAATATATAATTTTTTCGGATAATAATACTTTATTACTCACCTGAGTCGGGAACTTACGATTTGAAACCAGATCAAAGAAAGGACATCTTCAAAAGCATCCATCCGAAAGGTCTTCTAACTTCGTGAAGAGCTGAATTCTAGTGGTGCTCAAAATTTATTTCCAATTTAGCACCAAAGGAATTCAGTCTCCAAGAAGCCTTATACCTGTTCTTTCAACAGCCTTCCATGAAGACATCCAAGCCAATGTCGCCTAAAAGAATCTCTGGTCAGGACCAAGATACCAAGTAGCTTTCAGAAGTGCTGATTAAAAAAATGCTGAAATTTTTGAGTTATAATTTCTTTATCTTCTAAAACAATTTCTATGCCTTCTAAGGCAGGGAGCAACAAGCATTTCGTCAATTTATAGTTCGGAGTGAGCTGCAGAACTAAGAAAATCTTCCAGTAGTTCTGATTTCAAAAAGTTGCTTACATTTTAAAATTGTGATTGTAGTACAATCTGAAAACACACTCCAAGAATTATGGATCAGTTAGCATATTTTGAAAACTACAAAGAAGCAATAT
>JAPMOQ010031379.1:0-30838 GCA_026543055.1 Argiope trifasciata
ACTCATCTAAGATCTCAAAAATATATATATAATAATTCTTTTTTCCCGATGGGAGGTCCACCCCTCGTCGTCATTCAATCTGTCAATGGGTGTTTCGTTTGCACAATCAACAAGTTTCATTTTTTTTTCCGATGGCCCTTTCGATTCTACGGGGCCTGCTTATGTTCCCTCCAAAGAAGTGTGATGCCATGTACAGGCCTTGTAAAGTTCCTTTCATCTTGAACGCTCGTGTCTCCTGAATTCGTGAATATTGAACTTGATTTCTTTTTTTCCACGTGGAATGCATTCAATCTAAATGTGAACTTTAAAAGTGCTGTTGTTTCTCCAAAAAAAAAAAGAACTCCATAATAATCAATTTAGTGGTGCTCTAATACATATTCTTCTCGGGCAACTTGCTGTCCTCACTGAACTCTATGTATGGTTGGTGATAATATATATTGTTGTTCAGAATTTATGATCATTTATGGAGATATTATGTGCATTTGACCGTGTTGGCGCACGAGAATGTTTCAGCTACTTTTTATTGATGTTTTTCAAAACACAGAGTGATTTTAAACTAGAGAACATTCTAATTAAAAACTTTGCCATGTTTTTATCGTGTTTGTTGTTCATTTCCCACCACACTTTTTTTTCTGGTACAGTAAGACGTCAATAAAAAGGCGAAAATTTTTGAAATCTAAGTATTTAATAAAGTCATCTTATCTTCCATGCGAATATTATGACTTCATTATCAAAATTTTAATCATAAGTCATTGGTGTGAAATATATTCAGACCTATTTATGCAATTAAGACCAAGCCATTTTATACATTCTAAGGTTGCTATTGAAAACTGCATATAGCTAAGTTATCATAATTTATAATCCAAATTTGTAAACTGTGCACATTATTGTATAAAATTGCAATACATTGCATAAAAGACTACTACTTCTTCAGTCGGTTCTTTGTTGCTGAACAATTAATTTGAGAAACGCATATCGAAATTGGTTTTGTAAAATTTTGGAAAAATTGCTGTATCTCAAATTGTATATTTCGAAATCGGTTCATTGCTACAAAACAGCAAAATATACTAGCTATTTTTTCATTATAATTTACATTTATGATTTTAAATAACAATCATAAAATGAGAAATTCACTAATTTTATTTGTAGTTTATTTTATCATAAATAATACTAATTCGTAAAAATTACAATTAAGAATTTCTTTTATCCAAAATTTGCTGCCACCTAACTTGTCTGTAACTGAAATAATTTAAGGAAAACAATTTTTTCATAAAAAAAAAAATTCTTCTGAAGAAACTTTTACCATAGTAAATTACGATATATTATGTATTATTTAATTAGATTTTGAATGATTTATTTTTTAAAAAATCGTAAATATGTATCAGTAAAGAAAAGTTTATATCTTTTATAATCTGTAACTCATAAATATCAATAATTTTTTATAACTATACATTGCATGATTTTTCTTATTTTATCATGATGATGTCTATGTCTTGGCAAACGTCTATAAATTGCGTTATGGGAAATCATTCAAAACACACTGCAGGTCAGACGAAATTTTAAGATGCATTTGGCACGTTAGTTTGTTATCAAAAGGTAAAGGATTTCGGTTGAATTTTTCATTTTATATTAATTGAAATTTCTACATTTTTCCCCTATTAACTTCAAGACATAACACAATTAAAAAAGGAATTTTTCAACTATAATAATCTTATATCTGTTAATTTATTCGAAATTAATTTTAAACATAGCTTTTTAAACAAGGGTTCTTTTTATATTTTTATATGATAATAATGAATTTTTGAACTATTACAATTAAATTACTTGTAAACATAATTTTGTAACAATTCTTCTCTTTTATACCATCTGTGCAACAAAATAGCAAAACTGAATAATTAATGCGAATAATTGAAATACGTTTCGTAAAACTAAGCTTTTTAGTTCATTAAATATAAATTTAATATGTTGAAAATTGTGCGATTTTTACCATAATGTTTTTAAACTGGCATTTTTTTTCTGTAAATTTCGCAGTGTTAAAATCTTTGCGTACTGATTGTAACATTTAATGCAATTATGCCAACAGAATCAAGTTTTGAAACTAGATCTTCCTATGATACTTCGGTTCAGAAGTTCAAATCAAGACTAGATTAGACAATGAGAAGAGAGAATTAAAAGTCAGTTTAGGACTTTCTTAAAAATAATTTTAAATGCTTAATTGTTATTTTTATTTATTTATTTTGCTGTTATAAGATTTTTCTACTTCAGTTTTTAACCCTTGGCCTTCCAAAAAGCAATTCAATGCATAAATATTTGACGAATAACTGGACTTGTTTATTGCTTCGAAAAATTAATATATATTGATTTTTTTAGGTTTAATTTTTCTTTCATATTTAACCTTCCTTAAGTATTTTTACCTTAAATTTAAGAAAATAATTGAATGAAACGACAAAATGATGCACTGCCTTGAATGTTGCCTAAGAGGAGACATCGAAGTGCTAAGGGTTAAGTTTACTTTCTATTTTTCTTAGTCAATACGTATTTCCTATTTCATTACTCATATTTCATTAAGCAGATTTTTTTAATTTTATTTCAATTAATGACAAAAATTATGTCAATTTTATATAATTCAATATAAGCTTATTATACACATTATAATAATTATTGTAACAAACAGTCACTAATTTTTTTTTAGTCTTTTTCTTGTGCTTTTGTTTGTTTCAATAATTAGGTTGTTAAAAAATTTATCTAAATGCTTTTTTATATCCGATTTACAACCTCTAATATCAAAATTAATCTATTAATTTTTAGATGTAAAATTAATAGATTAATCAAGCGACGTCGAAATTTAATAAGATTGCCTTATTGACGCTTTATTGTATTACAAATACTTATTTAATTTATCCGTGTTTTATACTTTACATGTCTGCCGAGATGTCTCCCTGTTTCAAAGAAAAATATCATCACCTCACTTTTGCATGAGTTTTTGGACTATGTTGTAAAATAATATAATTGTCATTTTTATTATTTGTTTAATAAGCATATTGTCATTGGAAAGAAAAAATAAAATAAATTTAATGAAAAATTTCGACATTAATTTGAAATACATAATATTTTTTAAAATTTAAAGCTGTATTGAATTGAATGATCAGAATGTAATATTACACCATTTACATAATTCGTGCTTGTAAATCACCTTTTTATTATTATAAATCAACCAACTTTTACGACCAGCTAATTGCTAAAAACATTAATAAAATATATTGTGAAACTATGTTATAATGACCTTTCCAGCAATATATTTTTAATCTTTTGATAGACACATAGTATCATATTATTTTAGAAGCTTTACACTTTTCAATTCATTGTGCTGGGTAAATTTCTAATGTTCTTTCTTTTATATACAATTATATCTCAGAAAACAGGAGCAAAATTTAAAAATTAATGCATTTTGAAGATTTTTCACCTTTAGAGCAGAGGTGTTCAAACTTTTTGCGGCACGGGCCGGATCGAAATTAGATTCATGTTATACGGGCCACATGTACATACAAATTGAAAAATATCATTATGAGTAAAGTAGCATTAAATACTATTAATTAATACTATTTTATTGTAGAAAATACAAAATACTAAACAAACAAAGTATAATTATATAATTATTTTATATAAATTGAAATATTTTCATGCAACTTCTAATGCGAATGATAAAACTGTTTTTTTTTTTTCTGTTGAAGAATGTCTTTATAGTTGGGATCAAAATTTGTTACACCAATCATAAGCAATGACTGCAAATGATCATCAGATAAATTTTCTCTATATTTTGATTTGAGATACTTCATTCGAGAAAAAGTTTGTTCGCACACGTAAGTAGAATTGAAATGAATTTACGAGCAAATTTCTTCAAATTTGGAAACTCTTTTGCATCCAAATATTTATAAAAATCTATTAAGTTTCCTTCCTTGTATTTGTCCTTGATTTGTTCGTTTGCTTGAAGATCAATAATTTCTATTTGAAGCTGGCACGAAATTTTAGCAACGTTGCAATCAAATGGATTTTGGAACAGCCGAATTTCTTTTGAATTCATGTCCAAATCAGAAAATCGCTTTTGAAATTTTTCTTTTAAATCGGCGATGATTTTTACTGCAAATGCAATTGGAAATTGTTCTTCAGTTTTTTTATTAAATTCGTCGCAGCACGTAAAATGCTCTGCTCTGAACAATAAGACTTTGCTTATCGTCAAAATTCACATGCGTATAAAATTTCTTTTATGTTTGAGTTACCGAAATATATTTTTTTATTTAGTCTTATAACTTAAAAGCGCGATAGACATTTGTGTTTGGTCAAGTACAAAAACTCCGTTTTGTTGGCCACGTAGTTTTTCGATCTACCTTTATGAAAATGAAAAGGTTTGGCCGAAAACATCATTATGTTTTAAAACCCTCCGCGGGCCGGATAAAATCTCTTGGCGGGCCGGGTTTGACCCGCGGGCCATAGTTTGGACACCTCTGCTTTAGAGTATCAATATACACATATATTTCCCTTTATTCATTACAGACAGAGGCTAATATAAAGAAAAAAATCTTTTTGACCGGCGTATCATAACTATCAGTTGTTTCGTCTTTAATTTTTCACCATTAATATTTTCTCTTTTTTTTCCATATTTGCAATAAACAAAACCTTATAAATAAAATTTGACAGTAAAAAAAAATAAGTTGATCATGAATAATCGTAAGAATAATAAATATGAAAATGATTACAATAATAAAACTCCTAAATGAGGGATATTTTTGCCCTTTGCCTTCGAAAAATAATTCGATGCATAATTATTCATCCAATACAAAGACTTATCTTATGCACCGAATTATATATATGTGGGTGTATGAAAAGATTTGAAATTTTGGAAGTAGATTGCAGTCCGAAGACATAGAAGGGACTTTTGATGTTGTTACGTTGTTTTATTTCATCACAAAGAAACGGCCATGTCTATGTACAGGCGGAGAGCGACTAACACACACACAGAACGACAGACCGAGGAATGAGGGAAAGTTCTCGAACATTTTATCCCGGGTCTTAAATAGCTTGTTTTGGTAGGGAAAATCTTGTTTACTGTGCTTATAGACTATTAAGTTTCTCATTGGGATTTCTGTACATGTTACTCTCAAAGCAAGGGAAGAACAGTTATCTTTTTATAAAAATATTTGTTAAGGAAAGCAATTCTATCAATTACTCGCACCGTAGAAATCGCTGGCTAAATAACTTTACAAAGCCTTTCTTGAATTAATTGAGTAGATAAAGTGGAATCGGATCAGGAAATAATATTTTTTAGAATGAAGTTACTATGGGCTAAATTAAGATAAAAGTTTAAAAATTAATTTGGGTTTTAATTAGTTAAAATTTCATTACATATTATACATATAAATAGGATTCTTTTTTTTTTTTTTGTAATTTTGGTTATATCGTATTTTTTTTTTACTTGACTTATATTGCTAACTTATTTAAATTCATCTGTATTTTATTAGTAGCTGTATTAGCGCTCACTAAATAAAATGATAGTAATTTAAATTTTTAAATTTCAGTTTTTTTTTTAAGTTGAATTCTTCTATATTTCCTAATATGTAGACATTTGTTTGTCACTAACACACTTCATTAAAGGGGTTTTAACGAAATTATTTTATTTCAAAAGGAAATAAATATTTCTATTATATAAATTGGAACTTCCTTTTATATGATCGTTCTGATAAGCCAATATGTTAAGAGGTTATTTATGACAGCTATAAATAAATAATGATATCACCATATATCGAGAAATATCGATATATGTTGGGCAATATATTTCGATGATGAAGTTCCATCATCGCCCAGTCCTACTTTTTTATCGCAATTTTATACGATTGAATAACTAGAAAATCGCGAAAATTAATTGAAACTGTCGATCAAGTTAGTCCAAATTCAGAAGAACGCTATCTAGAAAAGCAAGAAGTATTTTATTAAGGATAAAACATTTTTAAAATTCCAATTGGCATGTTTGAAGTTGAAGATTTGACTCCATATACTTAGAAATAGAAAGAAATAGTACATTTCCCCCTATTCCACCTTAAGCTTCTAATTTCATAAAATTTGGATCTATTAAAGTTTATTTAAAAAATAGTTGGCTACAAGTTATGAAAAAATGCTAATAAATGCCATATGTCACTGACACAATCGGGTTAAAAGCAAGCGAAATCAATGACTAAAAATTATGTTTCTGCCATTCACTTAAAAAGGATTGCAACTCTGAAAAGTTGAACTAAAACTGTTGTTCACTATACATAGCCGATAAAAATTTTGAAGAAGGAAAATTGAAATTTCAGTCTTTGACCTTAGAGCTATTTGCCTCATCGACGAATTTGGCCGACATTTTTTTTAACTTTTTATGCTATATATTTCTTCGCCTTTTGAAATCCAATCAATACTATTATTAACTACTCTAATTATAATGTTCAGAAAATACATAGTATATGGTATAAAACTTTTAAACTCGGAATGATTTAAGGGTTTTAACTGAAATGATTGGAAAAATTATACACTGAAATTTCCTCTTAGTCTTGTCCCGAGAACAAATTCAATTAATACGTTTTTCAATTCAATTAAATTCCACGGAAATTTTTACTTCTTTTTGTTGTTGTTTCTAATGGCACTTGCCATGGACAAGCTCGCTGACGAAGTCAGCGACTTAAGTCAAGAGTGCGATTTGTTTTATTAGCCTCAACTAAGGTCAAGAGTACGTCTTAGCTCCTCATGCATCACATTCGCTTGCACAATCCCTTTTTATAGGAGGACACATTCACACACCTCACAGATAGAACAACAATCATACCTGAGCCGGGTCACGTAAAAGACTCGTTACCCCTATACCACGACGCCGACTTATTTCTTTTTAAAATGGTAACACTCTGTTTTACAGTTAAATATCCTTACTGTGAAACTGAATGGAAAAGAGAAACCTATTGCTGGAAAATAAACATCAACGGTTATCATTGGTTATTTTCTCAAACATTTATCTTAACACCGACCTGATTTAATATTATATATAAGAAACCAAATTTATTTATACAAATGAATTATAAAGGATCAAAATATATAGATTTTTGGATTTTTGTGAAGTTTATTATCGAATCTTTTGTTGTTTAAAATGAAAGATAGTAAAATGTAAGGAAATATATGTAACAGCAATTTTATTTTTTTCAGTTGTTTGAAAGAGCTTTCTAAAACAAGCTTGTAAGTTTTCACTTGGGTATTTTACTGGAAAGAAAGAGAAAATACTATTTAAAAAAGAATGTTTCTAAACTCTAATATCCATAAAATTCGAATAATTTTAACTAAATCTGAGTTGTTTCAATTTTTTGTAAGTATATTATTAATTCTTTATTATTAATTAATAACTGTTAGTTTTACTATTTTGCATATGTTTAAAAAAGTGAAATAAAGGACAAACGAAAGCTAATATTCTAAGAATGACTTTTTTTCATATCAAAAAATAAGAATTAAAAAATGTGTTCATTTTTATAATGATGATTATTATTAATGTACAATCGTTTATTTATTTTTTCTTTCATTTTTGTTCAATTGCTTTTCTTTTTCTAGCTGAAAATATATAAATATGAATAATAGAAATTAAAACAAAATATTAAAGATGCTAATTTTTATATACATTTCGATCTTCGGTTTATTTAGATTTTTCACGGAAAAATTATACATTAAAAATGAAATAATGTGCTACTATTTTTGATTCATCTATAATCCTTCACTCCTTTTCTAAAAGAGCATTTTTAATTTTATTTTGTAATATTTTTTTAAAAAAATTGTGAATAATTTCTTCATTGGCAGAAGAAAATTTGATTTATGAAGTTATCAAGTAAATAGTAAATTAAATTAATTTATTTGTAAAATTTCAATTAAAAAAAACTTTAAATCAATAAATTATCAATCACATCCTATGAACATATTAAGTAATTTACTTGAAATGCTGAAATGCAATTAAATGATGAATTGTTTTAAAAAAGAAATTTCTACTAATCATTTACAGTATTATGTTACATAAAATGAAAGCTGAAATAAAGAATTCATTAATAGGTATTAACGAAATTTTAATTTCTCTCGTAAATATTTTAACGTTGGTATGACTTTACATAAAAATTTTTTTCAGTACAATGTGAAATTTATTAAAGACTGCTGCTCTTTTAAATTTTATAATTAGGTCAAATTATGAAAAAAAATGAAATTTCCTGTAATAAACATGGCTTAATTTCGCCAACAGATGGCAGCATGATACCGAGAACAATTAATATTTAAAAAATCGAACTAAAGGAAACAAATAATTGACTTTCGCATAGTAGAAAAATGTATCATAGAGTAAAACTCTATTAATATTTTTACATAATAAGAAATAGTAGTATCAATTACATGAAGAAAGAAAGGTTTCAAAGACGTGTTACTAATGCCATTAATGGTAAAATTAATATTTGCAACAATTATCTCGGGCCCAACATTTGGTAATATCTGTATTATAATGAGAGAAAAGCAAACTATTCTCATTTACAAATTTTAACAAATGCTGTTTTAGGACACTGAAAATTTTAATAAAACAGGTAGTTTAATCTTTTTAAAAACATTTTGAATATTTTTGAAGGAAATTTTAATTGCAAACCTACAAAGCTGCTCTCTTTAAAACTTTCTCGCATTTATTTTAATAAAGATATTCCTTTCCCTCGGATAAAATTGGGTCATTGAGCAAAACCGTGGCAGCTTCAAGAATTCAAAAAAACTAACTAATACTTATCCCACACATGAGAGTTGCGTTCTTTCATAATATACAATAGAGTCCTGTGCTTCTGTGTTAATTATGTAGCATTGGCTACAGCTGTTATAAAGTATTATATAGCAATAATATTTAATCATATAACACTTATGAAACTAGCGTTTATTCTATAGAGATTTATTTTTCCATTTGGTAAATAAAACCAAAATTTGGCATATAATTCAATTGTTGTCACAAAGTCACATGCCGAATTATTTTCTCTGTGTATATAAGACGTTATGTGAATGCAAAATCTGACCGAAATTATTAATAACCGTTTAATAACACTGTGACTTCACCCGGGAAATCAACACGCGGTTTTATAAGATTTCAAAAGAGCACTATTTTAACAACAAAGGCACACACTTCTACATTAATTCGAAAGAGTTCTGCTCATTCGGACTTGATATAACCAAGTGGCATTAGACCCACCACTATCACCACAGCACTATTCTGGCATTGGTTTGAAAATTTTTGAACAAAAAAATTTACTGTAAAAGAAAAAAAAAATGAAAAAAAATTTTTTCCGATGACTTTAAATTATGCCTCATCGATTTTAAAACGAAATAGTCGAAAAAGAGAAGAAAGTTAATTTAAATACTAAAGAATCGTTCATCAGACGATCGAATGGCAATGAAGGAGATAGGGTTAAATGTTTATGTCTAGGAAGCGAAGTTTCTGAACTACAGGAGCGTAGTTGAGGAACTACATAAAGACTGGGGGGGGGAGGTCCTCACCAGACACATTACTGGGAAAAAGAAGTAAATTCAAGTGGCAAATACAAGAATTTGAATACTTTAAACTATTATTTATTTGCAAATATCGAACTCATATTCTGTTTCTATAGTGTAGCTTCCAAATTTGAACAAATGAGGGAAAAAGCCCCTTCCCCTTTTCCTTGTAAATATTATTTTTTTTAATTCTGTTTATTTACTATAGCTCACAAATTTGAAAAATTGTGAAAAAAAGCACATTTTTGTTGTTGTTGGATGTATATAGTTATTTGAATGAAAGGTTATTTGTGTATACAAAGAAATTAGATGCAAGGGAATTTTTGCCAGTGTACGTTCTGCTTTATATTTTTTTTTTATTTCTTTCATCGCTTTATTACATTTTGGCATAAATTGAATCTGAATGTATCTGTTGCTAGACTAAAGTAGTTAGCAGATGGCGAAACGATCCGAGACTAACTGCATTAGCAGTTCCTGGGAGTTGACGACGCCCCTTAGTTCAAGTTAATACGTTTGCATGCATGCGAAAAAACAGATGGTCAATACTTTGACTAATTTGGTTCAAAATTTGATTTAACAATAACAATACTTTTAGTTTAAAACTATGAGCCAAATTTCATTTGCCTAAGCTGTTACTTGCTTGAGTGATCGCCTTTAAATGCATACAAATGTGCAAACTAACAAACGGGCAACTCTTTGTCGGATTTGCTTCCAAATTCAATAAATATCTATGTTTTAAATCATAAATCTGTGTTCCAAATTTAATCCATCTAGCTCTTTGTTTAGTAGTTATCTGGTTAACTTGTATTCAAACATCAGCTCTGACAAACTTTCTCTAAATAAATTTCGTTCAAGATCAATCAAAATCTAGAAGTTTGGTCCAAATTCCATATATTAAATTTCATCTGTGCAAACATTTTTGGCCGGCGTTCTGGCGTAAAGGTAGCTCGTCTTCCCAGTGATCAGGGCTTCCCGGATTCAAGTCCCAGTTCGGGCATGTTTGCTGTTCTGAGTTCTATCTACGAGGTGTATGAATATACCCTCTTGTAAAACGGGGATGTACAAATAAATGTATGAAGTAGCTAAGTCGTACTCTTGGCCCTGGTTGGCGCTACTGAAAAAAAACAAGAAATGTTCATTCTACTTAAATCGCTGATAGCTAAATGTGGGACTTGTAAAGTGTCATAAGTAACAACAAATTTATCGCAAGTCAAGTTTGAGTTATTGCGATTACAGAAAGACAGATAGACCTAATTCCAAAAAGCGTATTTGCTGACATTCTATTAAGTCTGAAAGCAAAAATTTGTCAAAACATAGATTTTAATATTTTTTACAATTATAATGTTTTTACTTGATATGTGAAAAAATAAAAAATAAATTACTGTAGATTGTAGTAAAAAACTTTGTGCTTAAATTTTCTTTGTGCTTTGTGCTTATTGAGGGATGTGATTAACATGCAATGTCATAGTTTGAAGTAGAAGGTGGAGATACTATTGAACTCATGAGCAACAGAGTTTCAAGGTAGGAGGATTTAATAGGGTCAATTTATGATGAAATATCAAGTACCAAACAAACCACTTCTGCACAATTTTCAACCGTTCTGCGCATGTCGGGATATCCGCTGATAACGTCGGTGAAAGCATTGAAGTTAAATGTTATGCCAGCGGATTAATTATAAAAAACTTTGATTTTTTTTAAAGTGTTTTTGCATAGTTAAAAAATGCAAGGACTATTTTGGAACTGGCTTTACAATTTTGAATTGGGGCAAGATGAGATGGACGGCCCTTAAGCCAACACTCCACTCTCCAACGCATGTAACCGGACTAGACAGAAAGCGTTTATCCTCGTCGGATTTAATAAACATAAGTATCTGACGCACTAAGATTTTTCATTAAATTTCAGTCCCAAACTCCAAGCCCCTGGGTATTAAATTGGAACTTTGCGCGATATCACCATGATAGCTTTCGACAAAGAAAAATTAAATAAAGGAATTTCAGCAAAAAAAAATCATTTTCAATTTTTTTCAACAAAAAAATTTAATAAATACATTGAAGGCTATTGGACATTTTTATCCTAAAACAAAGAAATCCAAGAAATTGCTGCATTCAGTTGAACTATTCAGTTGCTAATTTGTAAGCGAAATAGGTTAATCAGTATTTTTTAACAAGCAATGTCATCAACCACAATATCACGTAATTGATAAGAGCAAGAAAGCAATAACTAATATTTACAACCAATAACAAATATTTCTGAATTTTTTTCACATCTATTATGAGTTGCATTTATTATTATTACTAGCCGCCTTTGGTGACCAGCTGGTTCGCCATGAGTAAAGCGTTCTAAAATTTTCAATTAAATCACATATTCATTAGCCTTGAAGTAATTCCGGGCATTGATTGACCTGAAATTAATATTTTCTTTAAGATGATGGACGGAAAGTTCTAAAAGTACACCTTTTCCTAATAATATTCTTTAATTTTATAAATCAGTCAGTTTGAACCATCGGTTATGCTTCCAAAATATTAAAAAAATTTCTATGATGTTGCCAAAATATTAAATGTGTTTTTTATAGAAAGCGGGAATGGGAAAAAATGTATGAAATTAATGAGACAGATATTGCAAACGATTACATAAATATGCCATTAAGTCGGGATTTCAATGCATATCCTGTCTAAATTCAACCAGGTTTACCTTAAATAAAGAAGATTTATTGAGTTAATGCTATAGATATTGCAAACGATTGTAGAAACCTTTGCTCTGCATTTATTTTTTAAAGAAAATATCACATTTTATATTTCTGTTATTTTATCCAGTCACGTGCTGAAAGTTGCATTTCTTTAGATTTATTTTGCAATGATATTTTTTTTTTTGAACTTCCGACATTCTTTTATTTTATCCAGTCACGTGCTAAAAAAACATGGTTAAAATATTTCTTTAAAAATTCGTTAAAAATAGAAGCTTGAGTTATACATTAAAACACTGATACCATTAGAAGGCTAATTTTTTAACCTTTAAATTGATGTAAAAATCATATTTATGCGATCACATTTTCGGAAGTTATAGCGGAAAAACGTTGAAATTTCGCTTAAATTTTAATTAATTCAAATTCGAATTAAAAATTCGAAAAAAGGGCTCCGAGGTGCACATTCCGGACCTCCAAAGTATACATGTACCAAATTTGGTAGCTGTAGGTCGTCCAACGGTCTGACCTGTAGAGCGCCAACACACACACACACACACACTATTATTTAAGGGGGAAAGAGGCCATAAATAACTATTATTGTTTTCAAAAAATTCAATTTCTTCTTTCTCGTTTAAAGCTGGAAAAAATGAAACAGATGAAATTGCTTTGAACGAGAATATATATTCTCTTCAATTCCAATGTTACAATAACAACAAACATTCTTTAAAATTTTTACACACTTATTGTAACATCATAAATCACACACACACACAAAAATATTCTGAAATTCATATGTTAAGGGATAAGTAATTTTAAGTCCACAAGTATTGACTTTAGAGAAGCATATTGACCATTTTCTCAGAATACCTTCAAGTATTATGCATCAGTTTTATTTACATGTCGAAAATAGCATCAGAACATTTTCAAATGATTAAAATACTCAAAATTGGCTTACTAGCATCTTTAAAATTGATATATTTTAAATGCAATGAACACCCATTTTAACTAATATTAATAAGGATTTACAAAAAAAAAGTTTTGAAACGTTTACTGATATTCTAAATATGTTTTTATTCAAACATATTTTTAATTTAAAATTATTATAAATTATTTAGATCTTTTCCCGAAGATACCATTCTTTATTACACATACATATGTAAATTTATGCATATTCTTCTAATCTTGAAGTTACGCTCTGATAATCAACATTTGCAAGGTTTTTTGTCATTCGTAAATGCAGGCGCGTGTCCTACTCCACAAAATCGCACTTTTTTCATTGATTTTTTATCAAGTTTTCTGTTTCACTGGTGCATTTTCATTTCTTGCGCACAAATTTCCTCTTCTGTTTGCTGCCTTATATTGTTTTTCATTGTAATTTAAGACATCTCAAGCAATTTTAACTGTCATGAAAAATTTCAATAGTTGCATATATTTCTTAATATCACTAAGAAATCGGTCAAAGATTCACACAGTGGATTAAATCACAAATTCTTGTTGTGTGAAACAAAGGATCACAGCAATATTTCTAAAATGCTTAAACACTCGCACTCCTTCTTTAGTTTTAGAGTTGATCATTACTTTTAGTTTTAAATTGAACATTTTTTAGTTTTGGTATCGGTTATATGCCAAATATCGGACTCATAAGAAGTATCTCCGATAAATTCATTGTACTGTCATCAACAACAAAAAAATGGAACACCTCTGTAATGTGTTATTGCATCTTTCAAAATCTGATGCAAATGATTTGGAGAAGCAGGTTTGTTCAAATCGATGAACGGATTCACTGAGTTAATTCACTACTATTTCGAAATTTTTTCCATTGTTGTTATCATTTTTTTTGCTTATCTTATTATCAATTACTTTGCTTATCTTATATTAATAATATCCATTATTAATCTCTCAATAACCTTTTTAGAAATGCTGATGAGATTTCAATAACAATATATTTCTATATTATTTAATCATTTTATCAAAATCTGGAATCTGGTAATTTAAGGTAATGAAAACTAATTAATGTAGAATACTGAACATAAACATTCATTACAACCAATCTGGATAAGAAAGGAAGTAAAAATTTGCCCGTTTTTAGATTTTTCAAAATAATTTCCTTTGGTTTTTTTTCACTTCTAAAAAAATTATTACTTTTAAGTAGGACTTCGGATTTTATGGAATTTTCGAAAAATCATGTCATAAACTGAATATTGTACATTGCAAATATGACATTCGGTATTCCTCAGCTTTTGTAAATCATAATAAATATTTATTTACATGCGATTTAAGACAATATTCAAACAAAAGCTGAAACAATAAACAGGATTTTATGTCATTTCATTTATTTATTTTCCATCTTTAATGCTATAAACTAAAGCAGGTTATATTCGAAAACTTCTTACTATGAGATGAATAGAATTTTTTCCCTCAAACTAGAATTCATTTAAAAATTAAATAGGAAAGATACACTATGAGATGATACTGCATCTTGTTATGCTTTCATCTTCTCAAAAATGAATAAAATCTCCACACATTTAACATTATAATTATTTCATGTAAAGATCAATAAAGCTTTTCGCATGTTTTAAAAAAAGAAAAATATGCTGTCAATAAAGTAGCCTTTCTACCATTGAATAATGTACATTTAAAATACATTTTTTTTTTCATCTTGCCGGATTATAAAACAACCAACTGTACGTTTTCTTTAATATTTTTAATTATAAATAATTGAAAAAACTTTTAGAAATTTTTATATGTTTATTATTTTATATAATTGGCTCATAGGAATATCAAGTCGTTAAACATTATGTGAAAGAAATATTTGTTAATACAAAGAATCCAATGAATTAAAAATTTCAGTTACGAATAAGCAGCTAGTTGAAATTCTTCTCCATTTAATTTTACTGAAAGAAAAAGACTTACCCCTATATATCTTCAAAGAAACTCAAAACTGATTTTTCAGTTGGGCTTTATGGAACATCCCATTTAAAAACAATTTTCTTTGAAAATATCAGGTGAAAACTTCGAAAAAACTGGTGAAATTGAAGTTCCAAGATGCCATGTTATATCAATGAAACCGCAACGACAGGTAGCTTCATTATATTCAGGAACAATGCCATCTATCACTTTTGAACTTCACTGTCCAAATTGATTTTGAAACATTTAACAGTTTATTAAGTTATTAAAAATAAAAAGTAAATAAATTGTTTGATTATAATTATTTCCAATTCAAAAATGGTCAATAGAATTTAACACAGTAGATCAGTTTAATTTTCAGTCTATTTAATAATGTGTACATTTATGATTTCTAATATTTTAGAACAGTATTTTGAGAAATTACTGCATCTTAAAATTTGTTAATTTTGTTATAAAAATAAGATAAATCATCGTTTTCTGAAGAACGGAGCAGTTACAGTAGAAAGATCTTGAAATACTGCATTGTTTGCAAATAAACTTGCTGATCAATTTGTTATTGTAATTAGTATTTATTAATAATTAATTTAAAATAGGCTGCAAATGCAGTTACTTGTGAATTTGATTCTATCATTGATGCTGGAACCTTATTTCTTTTATCCAAGCTCTTTTGGGCAGTTTATCTTTTCGAGCGCTTTATTTTTTTCTTTACTCAGTAAAATTAAATTTTATTTGTTTTGTAAAGTGCATGACAAGATCCTCTCCATTGTAAATGGAATTCAGTATATAAAACAACTGCAAGGGTTTTATTTATTTAATACCTTAAACAGTCCAGAAATGTAGTTTTTTTCTGAACACAGATTTTGTTCTTCCAGTAATTGTTCACTGTTAAATATTTTCTGAAGAATTTTAATCTTTATTTTAATAATTTATTCTAAGAAATAGTATTCACAAAGCATTCACAAAACTGTTGCAAAATCTGACAGACGTTCATCAATGATTTTATACAAATGATATATGAAAATTTCAAAAAGAATAGACGAAAGTACATAACTTGTACTTTCGTCTATTATTTGTAAACTATTATTTGGTGTTGAAGAAAAATTATCTCGTAACGAAACAGAAAAGTACTAAATTGAATATCTACTTTGCCGCTGACTGTTTGGGCTGACATGCCAAGTTACAAACATTTGAAAACGAGGCTATAAATGTAGAATAAATTATAAGAACTCTTAATATCAAAATTAAGAGCTTCAGAATACTTATTTTCATGTGTCTCTATAATTTTTTTTTTTTTTTTTTTTTTTTTTTTCATGATTACTGTGTATTACAATTTAAATATTTCTGAAAGGAATAATGCTATTCAATTTAATTATTGATTAAAAACGCGTTTAAAGATTTTACAAAATGCCGGAATTTGGGTAACAGGATAATAGGAAAAAACTTTATCTTTGGTTTAATTTGGCTTTGGAATTGTGATAAGTAAAAAGGTTCCAATTGTTTTGGAATATTTAAAAAATCAAAGTAAAAGTTCAGTATTAACAGCATTTTGAAACAGATGTTAAGTATGCTGTATGCGTAAATGTTTTTCCCAATGATATCCCTGTTGATAGGTAATTCGCCTGCGTTTCCCAACCAAGATAATTACACCTTGTATAATAAATCTTTTCCAACATTTACGTTCCTATAAAATAACAAAAGTTCCCTTTTCTGATTCCTTTGAAGTTTCCATAACACAGAAATCTGTAATTTCCATTAATTCTCATTTCTTTACATCTGAAATATCACAATTTTGCGATAAAAGAAATATAAAAAACTTTTTGTTGATATCAATGTTTGTTTTCCCCTAATACTCCAACCGAGACAGATTTATTACAGCTACATGACCAAAGGATTTCTCTGAAATGGTTCACAGTATAATCAGCAGTTATATCGACAATGACTTTTCCCAACTTAAGTCAGTTGGATACCTTTATTTTAATTCCATAATCCACGAGCCTTCTTATACACAAGAAATGTGTCCATAAATAACTTGAACCAAAACTTGCATCTCAAAAGAACAATTTTTTTTTTTAATTACTCACCGACAGTTTATAGCATATATGGAATTCTCACCATTAAACAATACAGGCTTAAAATTTCACTTGGGCTCCGTAATAGTTTTATTTTTTTTTTAACTGTAGGATTTAAAATATATACCATATGAGATCCTGAACTGAATAAAGCTCTAGCAGCTTCATTTTTCTCACCACTTAATTTGTACTAATAATATTTGCAGAAAGATTTCTGCCTGAGTTTGATTCGTTAATGTTGTATTTCCATTGCTACGTGAGCTTTCTTCAGCATAAATCTTTACCGTATTAGATACTTTCGGACCTATTTATGTATTTATGGTCCCATGCATTTTCTGACATTATATTATCGAACTTCAATATATTAAAGATTTATGTCTGAGCTAGAAACAAAAAGAAAGCTTTCTTTAAATTACTGCTTTTCTTCAAACGGCCTTTTTTTTTAATCTTTGAAACAATTTTGAAGATTGTGAGTTTTACAACCAAATACATGAGATTTCGAATTTTTCCCTCCCTATATTAAATCGAAAATGGCACTTTGATTCCTTTGTATAAAAGGATTAATTCAATTTGAATCCAATTTTTTTTTTTCTAAAGAAATTCTTTCTTTTCTTAAATTTCTCTTTAAACGGAACAGTAATAATTGCAATAATTTATCACCAAAGCAGCTTTTGTTTTCTTTATTAATCTTCGGATATTATAGCCAGATTCTTACCAATTCTTGAAAATGCATGATTCTACTTCATTAAACAGCATATTTCTCAATGATTACGCCAATTGATTCCAGTGGTCTTAAATGCAATTTTAATCCAATTTATCATAAAGGTGCGTGATTCCAAATACTGATTTTATTTTTATTAGAAAGGTTAATAGTTCGCTAATACTCCATAAATAATTATTCAAGACCGAATCTTACTTTCAGTCTATAAATAACCGTGATGTAATTTGCAGCAGTTGGCTGGTAACTGTCGACGATTTCTCGTGCAGTACTTGCCTGTCTTATTCTGTTTTTCTTCACTACTAATATTAACATCCTAGTGAATTCTACAAAACACATGCCTAAAAACTAAGCCAGTCTTTTATTTCTCCGCTTAATTAAACTAATTAGTTTTGGGAAGTTTCAGTTTTAAATTATCAGCATTTACTGATGTCGACATTTCACACAGAGGAAAAGATTGTCCAAAATAAACTTTTCTACATTTGAAAAATGTCTAACTTTTTCCAGTATTCCTCAACTTGATCATATTCCACGTCAAGTTAACAGAATTTGCATTTATTAATCCATTACATTTCCAGCTTTGCCTAATTAATAGCAGTTAAGCATTCTAAACATAACAATTACTTCTTTCAATACATTTTATTCTTATTTACAGCCGTTATAAATTTATTATAATATTTTGTAAAGTAAGTTCTGACTGAACACTTCTTAATTAAAATGTCCATACTTCAAAATAAATAATATATTAATAAGAAACTTTCGGTCTTTAAATTCTCAATCACTCTTACGATTATCACCATACCACTTGTTTTCAATAAATTATACAAATTCCTTAAACTTCTCAAAAATTCGTTTAAAATCAGATCACAAAGAATGTCAATACGAAATTTTGTAAGTGAATTTTTATTCTTCAAAAATAATTTATTTACAAAACCACTGCCAAACAAAAATTAAGATAAAAAAATGAAAGAGAAAATTAATTATGTTCTAGTATGTCTTCTTAGTTTACAATGCAGAGGATATTTGTTTCGCTTACCTTCGATCAAGTGAATATACGGACATATGAGTACAGACCATTTGTCAAAAAAAAAAAAAAAAAAAAAAAAAAAATTGAAATGACATAAATAATTTCGATTGAAAGGAAAAAGATTTTTTTTAGATAAGTTATTCTGTCGGTAGTGACTCTGCTACCGATTCCGAGGAAATGTTTTGATGTCTTGCCAAATTTTCCCTTTTCATAGGGAATTTTTTCCGACTGAGTTGAAAAGGTGGGAGTTCGCGCAGGCGCAGTTACCGATCAATAACAATTGGCTCCTAAGCTAAGTCATCGTTTAGCTGTACCGCATCCTGTGTGTAAACCAAAAATTGTGTTGCAGTTTTAAAAATGTGCACTTCGTTTCAAAAGTTTATGTGTTTTTACTGATTAGGTCAAAAAATGCATGTTACATAATGCATTGCGTTTGATAGAAGGCATGATATATGCATTACGTTTGTAATTAAAAATATTAAGCTATTTTTTAACATCTTATGTAACTGGCGGTACTCGTAAGTTATACAACATTGTTTAATTTCTGACCGATTGTGAGCTATTGAAGATCTAATATTATTATTTGTTGAATTCAAGCAAGCTATATAAACATGCTGCAGTTTGGAACTCCCGTTTGTACTTTATCTCAGTTGATTTTACCATTTAAAAATGTTTCTTCCATTTTATCTGGTTATGCAAACAAAATAAGTGTGAAAATTAGGGAAAGGAAACGTAATAATCAAGATGATTCTAAAAGTATTATTTGTGCTACAAGTTTGCAAGAAGTTATACATAATGTTGATCCAGCTCTTATTAGAATGTGTTCATATTTAACTTCTAAACGGCAAATTGATGCAATTGATCAAGGCTTGAGTTTACATCCTGTTGTTTATTCTTCTGCTGCAACTTTTTTTGAAAACAAATTTGGATTCCCTGAAATTGATTTATGTCGAAATTATTTATTGCCCAGAAACAGCAATTTAGTTTATCCTCAATTATATTTTACTGTTTTACAAAAGAGAGGGTTTAAAACTCGTAGTTTTAAGAAGGTTACAGGCATAAGAACAAGCTCGGAAAGTGTTGAATCCACTTCAAATTGGATTGAGCGTATTCCAGTGATACGCGGATGGACAAGCAAAGATAAAGCCAAGACCCAGAGTGAAGTTGAACAACAACGGAAATTAAAAACTTTGCTTTCAGATGAAAGCTTAAGTCTTGAAGAACAACAAAGATTAAGAATTGCATTTGCTGAAGGATACAGTGCAGCCGATTCCAAAGAAAAAACAAGTTCAAAGTTAGGAATGTTTAATATTTTTAGAGATCTCCTTGGAATAATTTTAATTTTATATATCCTTTCATCTGTAATGACAGGTTCATTTCGAAGAGTTTTCATGGGTACTGCTAATGAAGTATATCCTGAAGAAATTGATGTAACATTTGAAGATGTTAAAGGTGTGGATGAAGCCAAACAGGAATTACAAGAAATTGTAGAATTTTTACGCAACCCAGAAAAATTCTCTGCTTTAGGGGGCAAATTACCCAAAGGTGTGTTATTAGTTGGTCCACCTGGAACAGGAAAAACCTTATTGGCTAGAGCAGTTGCTGGTGAAGCTGATGTACCTTTTTTCCATGCAGCAGGACCAGAATTTGATGAAATACTTGTTGGACAAGGTGCACGGAGAGTTAGAGATCTTTTCAGTCGAGCAAAATCCAGGGCACCTTGTGTTATTTTTATTGATGAAATTGACTCTGTTGGGGCCAAACGCAGCAATTCTTTACTTCATCCATATGCTAATCAAACCATTAATCAACTGCTCACTGAAATGGATGGTTTTCGTCAAAATGAAGGAGTTATTGTCTTGGGAGCTACAAACCGTCGAGATGATTTAGATAAAGCGCTGCTACGACCTGGCAGGTTTGATGTTGAAATCAATGTTAGTATCCCAGATCTTAATGGACGTAAAGAAATACTGGAACTGTACCTTGGTAAAGTAAAGCTTGCTTCAAATGTAGATGTTGAAGTATTAGCTCGTGGAACAACTGGATTTACGGGAGCTGATTTGGAAAATATGGTTAATCAAGCAGCTTTAAGAGCTGCAATCGATAAAGCAGAAGCAGTATCTATGTCGTATTTGGAGAATGCTCGAGATAAAGTTCTCATGGGACCAGAGAGGAAATCTCGCATCCCAGATGAAGAAGCCAATATTATCACTGCTTATCATGAAGCTGGTCATGCCCTAGTGGCTCATTATACAAAAGATTCACATCCATTGCATAAAGTGACGATTATACCAAGAGGTCCTTCTCTAGGGCATACTGCATATATTCCTGAGAAAGAACACTATCATGTTACTAGATCTCAAATGCTTGCTCAAATGGACACACTTATGGGTGGCAGAGTAGCTGAAGAACTGATATTTGGACATGAGAAAATTACCTCTGGAGCTGCAAGTGATTTAAAACAAGCCACAGCAATTGCAACACATATGGTGAAAGAATGGGGAATGTCAGATAAAGTTGGAGTGCGCACTTTTGATGAAGACCGAAACTCACTTGTTGTAGTGAGTGATTTATCTGCTACTACTACTGAAGTAATTGATGCAGAAATTAAACGCCTTCTCTCCGAATCATATGAAAGAGCAAGGAATATACTTAAAATACATTGTAAAGAACATAAATTGATAGCTGAAGCTTTATTAAAATATGAAACCTTAGATGCAGGTGATGTCAAAGAACTAATTTCTAATAATGTTATGACCCGAGTTAGCAAAAAATGAAAAGTTATTATTGTAGGTAATGTAAAAAGTTTAAATATTTTTAAATAGTAAAATCTGTAACTTTTCTGTTTAGTTTATTTAATATCACTTAGATTTACATGTTTGAAATTTTAGCTGTTTATTTTAGTTTTATTCAAAAGAATCAAAATGCACTGATTCTTTTCTTGTCTGTTATACAAAACTATTTGATTATTTTAAATTTAATTAGTCTAAAAGGACTTGGCTTGTACTTCTGTTGGAACTATTAATGATTTTAATTAATTCATTTTCTTGTAAAATTACCTTCCACACTTGTACTTAATTTGAAAGTATAGGCAAGACAACCTGTTGGGATAATATTTTGTTGTGTGAACTATTCTGAGGAAAAAAATAAATCAGTATTTTACAAGTTTGTTTTTGTCTTTATTGTGTAATGATTTAAATGGCTTTGTTACTAAAAAGTTATTGTAGCTTACACAAAAAAAAAGCTTTAAAAGTTATTAAGTGTAGGGTGTTTAAATTTTGATGCTATAATAATTAAAAGTAGCACTTAATAGATTCAAAATTAATTAACATGTTAGCAAAATAACTTCTATTTCCATAGTAAAAATTCATTTTTAACCAGTTTTATTGAGCCTCCCCCCTTACTGCCTTGTATTAATGTGTTTCAGGTTGCCTTCATTTCAAATATTTATTATTATTTTAGTGTTGAGGTTTAAATTATTCAAGAAGATCATATTTTCTAATCTGCAAAGTTTGACTTTGCTAATAAATTGACTCTAGTGGTAAATTTTAAATGTATCATTTGTATATTCAAATTGATATCATTAGAAAATGTATATTTTGTCATTGAAAAATTTTAAAAGTATTATTTATAACAATAAAATGTTTTCAATGATTTGTAAATTATTTTTATTAAAGCTCAAATTAAAATCATAATTTTGAAATATTTAAGTATATAAAAGCACATTTGCTGATATAAATCTATTTAATATTAGAAAATAAGTCAATACACAAATTTATTTTTTTAAAATCTGCTTAAAAATTGTTAGCTTAATTTTTATGCTAATATTTTTTTCTCATTTACGGAATTAATCCATACAATAGATTGATTAAATGTGACTGTGGTGGTTTAAATAATTTGATATAAATTTATAATAAGTATATAATCAAATCTAAGGTCTTAAAACTTTGGACTCTGATCAGAAACAAAATATTTTCAGTTCTAAAATTACTAGATAAGAAAGTAAAAATGATATATAAAATATTAAATTGTTATTGCACATGTTTAAGTGGGATATTTTTAATCAAGAGAATTTTTGCTCATATCTGAAAGATAACTCTGACAATATTCTATCTGATTTACAATTTAAAAGCTCTGAAGTAATAAAATCTTTGTGTGTATCAAATAGTGATTGCTTGCTATTTGTTTAAAATAATGTATATAGTGGAACCACATTTAACGAGCATAATCCACTCAAGAATCTTGCTTCTAATGTGCAACATTTACTTTTCACAGGATTCTATGTAAAAATAGGACTATGTACTTCTAAAACAAATATATAATGAATCCATTTTTATTAAAAAATTGGCTAAAGGCATTTATATTTGGCTATGCTTCAAAATTTGATGAAAATATAACATCGTTATGTGTTGCAAAATAGCTATTGCCTGATTATGGTGATGCTTCTTAATATACGATACAAGATTTTCCAAGGTCTTCAGCATATCTGTTTATTTCACTAGAAGGTTGTTATTGCCTTCTTTGCAGATCAAATATCATCCACAATTTTTAGCTGCAATACAGAATGCAGCTTCATAAGCTTGTAACTAGTTTAGGCTCCTCCCTCCCCCTTCTTATTGATTTGTCAGTGTTTTAACTATTCTCCTCTAACTCAATAATCTTGGGCAATGACTCACTTTTGTTGATTTCACAAGCACTTGCTCAAGCCCATGTGAACTTCCTGCATATAAATATAAGGGTACTCTTAAAATAAATGCTTGACAGATACAGAACTATCCAGTATATGCCTCAAAGTGTGTCATTGTTATTTATTCTGTAAAATATTCGGGCTCACTTAATGAGCATTATTTAAAAAAATACTTTGAGCGCTTCATACGAGATTTGACTGCATACTATTCTATTTCAGTGTAACATAACGTAATAACACAGGAAGAGTGTATGTAAGTTTTCTTTCTGATGAACTGGTAAAAAATATATATATAAATTGATATATTTTTCTATTTATTATGCATAATTTTTTTCACGAAAATATTTATTATGAGTAATATATGCTGCATATCTTATAAATATTCTCTTTGTGATCAAAAATATTTTAAACCACCTGTCATACAATGTTGAATTCTCAATGTCTCCATTTAGTAAGACTTAAAAATGACATATAAACTTCTGAATATTATTTAAAAAGATTATGAAACCAAACCCTCATATCTTTACTTTTGTTTTCTTAAGCATACCTTTATTTGAAAACCTTAATTATTTGTTCAATTAAATACATAAAGAACCACATAAGACAAAAGTCAATTAAATAGTTTATGGTTTTATATTTCAAATATTTTTATAAATACATATATAAATTTATAATTGTTTTAAATAAAATGAATCTTACTTTTAACTCTTAACTGTTTTGGCTGGAGGTTTACATTAATATTAATAAACAAGCAGTTTTCTCAATTATTGGGCATTATAATTATTTGAATAGTATTTTTTTATAATAAATTTATTTAAAAAAGCTATTTGTCTTGGACATGACACTTAGCACTTGGTTAATTTTCATGTTTGCAAAATAATTTGTTTTTAATTATTATTTCTTATCCTTTCCAAAAGAAGCATGAATGCTACCTATTGTTTATAACCAGAATAAATATTTCAATCAACAGTTGTAAATGCCACTATGTATATATACACAGCTATCAAGTTACTATAAAATACAGTTCATTCTCTGATTTGAAAATCTAAATGTTTGAGCTTATATCAGGATGCACTTATTTAATCAGAACAGGGTCAAGAGGAAATATGTTTACATTTAACAATAAGATAAACTTAGATTTTGCATGGGAGTATTAAAAGCTGTGAATGCATCATATTGTCGAAGATAATTCACAATAAATTACTTTAGTGCAGTTTTTATTTACTGTAAAGGGGGTTAAACATTTAACTAGGATAAATAAAAGATTTCTGTAAATTCTTCTTAAAATTTAACAATTCAAATGTTAAATGTTTTTATAACGAATTCTTAAATTTTGAAATTAACTGTTAATAATGCCAGTCACATTTAAAGATATTATAAAGAATATTCTTCAGCCTGCCCCAAAAAGTTTTTTAACCACTTCAAACCAATCAATAAAAAAACTCAAAATAAAATAGTATGACCAGAAACAACATGGCACTAACATACTCTAGGAAAATATACTGAACAAAAAAATGTATTTAATAGAGTAAAAATGAAGAATTCCAGTAATGCACTCACATTTCTTGGTCAGGTTAAAAATTAGTAATTTCAGGATATTGAAACAAACAGTACTAGAAACTTCTTTAAAGCATTTGTTTACATATGTATAAAATATTCCACTACACTACACTTCTAGATATGAACAGCATTTTATTTGTTTTGAAGAAAGCAATACAATAAGTACTCCTTGTTAAGGTATTGGATTCCCATAAAATATTTTAAACATGCATTTCAAAAATAGTTGTTCTGTATATTCTGAATCGTTTTTAGTTAAAAGCATCTATTAAAAGTCATGTTTGATTATATCAGAAAATGGTACACACCTATACAAATATAATCGGATACGATGCCAAAATAAAAATGAAACAAAAAACTGTTTCACTTACTTCAATTAGTCAGATACGATGAGATATTTCATTATGAAACAATTAAAAAAAATTAATTCCCTATTTATATTCCAAGTTAATGTACCATTTTATAATAATATTGATATATCTGATTTCATTACAACACTTTTCTTTCTGAATGCATTTAAATATAGCTTTAAAATTAATTCAAAATTTAACAAAATATTTTGATTTTTTTAAAATTTTTATTTAATTTTAAAAGAAACTATAAAGTTTTGCTTTATGCACGATCAACAGTTTCAAATGATTTACACTGTAAATGTATTTGTTTGTTGTATAAAAATAATTTCCTGTTGTACAATATAAAACCTGCATGATATATTTCAGTTATTTAAAGAGAAAAATGTTTTCTTAATGAATTTGTAAGTTGATGTCGAATCTGAATCACATACATTTAATTTAATTTAGAAACTTTTTTTGGGGAGGGGTGCAAATAATTATGAGTTTTGAAACAAAAACAATTCCTGCGGATCAAAATAAATTATAAACATGCAGAAGAAATAAATTTTAATTTATTTCGTTATCATATTAAGCTATCTATTAATTTGAAGATGCTTTTTTCAGTGACTAGTGTATTAAATATTTATTAATTCTTAATGCAATAAATTTTGATACATGACATTCTTTAGTATAATTGTTTTAAAGATAAGTATATCATTAACATAAAAATTATATATTATTGATGATTATTAGCGAATCATTAAAACAAATATATATTCTATGTTTATCCCTTTTAAATGACTTTATTCTGCTAAATCAAGAAGAATATATCTGCTAAGGCACAGACACCCCCCCCCCCTCCCCCATGCCGGTTCCCCTTTTGAATCATACTACTTTAATTCAAAATGTGTGATTTTTCTATATTTGCACAGTAAAAAATAAACAGGATAGCAAAAGGTGCATTTATGAAAGTACAGAAAAGTTTTTGATCTGAACAATCAATTGTGTGTGGTATTTTAATATAGTGTTTCAAAAAAAAATTTCATAACCAGGTTAATTTTCTGAAATTTAAATGGCTTAAATTATAATACTTAATACAATCATATATATGCTCTAAATTCATAATAAATTTGTTACTAATGTTGTTGTTTGTTAAAAAAATTTCAAATATGCAGAGTTCTTCAATTCGTTCCTTTAAAAGATGTGCAGCATTATTGAAAAAAAAAAAAAAAAAAGAATGACAAGTCAGGTTACAATATCCATTTATTTAAAAAATATTGAACTCTAAAAATTTTGATTATAAAATATTGTAAAGTCTGAAGTATAAAATGTAGATTAGTTTTAGTATAACATTAACTGTTTCAATAATTATTACAAAAATGGAATCTATTTTATATATATATACATGTAATATGCAAGCATTCTGAATTAAACTCAACATTTCAAGAAAATCAGGTAAGTTTATAAATACATCCATATTATGCAGACCCGGTTCTAGAAGCAAAGTGAATATTGCATCATATAATTTAAGCTGTCTTGTTAGTCCCCATATTTTCATTAATTTTCTAAAATAGTGCTTAAACTAAATTTTTAAAAAATCCACCATTTCTAACATCGAAAAAAAAATTAAAAAAAAAAAGAACAAAAAATCTGGCTTATAGATTTAATGCACAACACATAAGGATATTTATTAAAAAATTTAATATATATATATGCATATATAATAAAACAAATTAAAAAATATTGATTATAAAATTACAGGAAATATAATGATGATATTAATATATCGTAATTGAATCCTAAAAAATCCTGATCTAGCCTGAGACATTCAGAGGGAATAAAATATATTAAGTTAAAATTGCACTTTACTTGCCTAGGTTATAATTTCATCAACAATGCTATCTAAATTTTTTCCAACAACTCTTTGTAGTAATTAAACATACAAAAAATAATAAAACCAAACATTGAACTCTACAAAAACTTTTGACATACTGCATACTTAGGCTGCCACTATTCGCATGTTTTGACTTCCCATTTTTTTCTTTGAACAAACATTCAATATGAAAAGACAAGCCTGTTTCTTATTTAGGATGGCCATGACCATCCTCTATATTTAACCACCTATTGCACACATACACTTTTGAACAATAGGCAGAACCGGGTCTGATAATATGAAAAACCACATAAACAGATACAATATGAAATTATTCCAAAACACTAACTAGCAAATAAACATTTTAAAAAGTTTAAACATATTGTTAGCAATGCAAAGTCTAAACCAATTAATTTAATCAATTTTTTTTTTAAAGCCACACATAAATTTATTATTTGACTAGTTTAATTGGCATATATATAGAAATATAAAGTATAACAAAATATTTAGAACAGGAAAGATAATCTCAATGAAGCATATATTATTAAGCAAATATTAAATATAAAAAATTAAACTGCATTCAAATTTACAATGAAAAGGTAATGAAATCAGTGTAGTTACCAAATAAATGTAATTTAAATTAGAAGTTATGGTATCAGTGAAAACTAAAATTTAACCATTTTCATAGATATAAAAAAATCATTACAAAAATTTGCTCCATTTTTCCTGAGAAGGATGAAAACACAATCACATTGACAGTACACACAAAAATATTTATAAAACTACATGGATAGAAAATACACACAACAAGAAAAACAATACTGCAGAAGTAAAAAATAAATACTCGGTGTCAGGCAACAAGTGGCTTTTCTTGAAATCCTGTAAAAAGATTATTTAATTTTATTTAGGATAACAAAAATTCAATTAAAAGAAATTTTTGCATTGAAAAAATCCACGATTAAAGAAAATTCTAGATTATGATAATGAATAAATCAACGTATAGTTAATAAATCATAAATTCAATATTTAATTATAGAATGATAAATTACTTTTTTGAAGTCCCAGTCATTTCATAAATCAAGATAAATTATCTAAATTTATAGAGCAATTTTGTTCATGCACCTTAATAATTTTTATTGGTATACTTGATAGCCATTTAAAACATGTGAAATTTTTCATATAAGATAAAACTCTAATAATACAAATAATTATTAAACTTACCTTCCAGTATGCTTTAGATTAAGCTTGTAAATTCTAGAAATAGAAACATATTAATTAGAACTCTGTATGAAATAAATTCAACTTTTAAATGCAAAAAAATATTTAATAAAGCTTTCTATCTTCATTTCAAAATAAATTTTTCAACAAAATCTATTGTTAATTTTAATCAGTATAAATTCTAAACCAAAATATATGCATCAAATTTGATTGCAAATTCATAATTATTTTGGTTTTATTTAAACTAGTAGAGTAGCAATGAAAGCTTTGGATACATAGATATTTTATCTTAAAAAATAAATACTTTATAAGGTACCCATAGGTTTTAAATATCAAAATCTTTTTTAGCACACCTAACAAAAAAAATCAATTGTTTCAAAACCTTCAAGCACCTTTTCTATTTTCAATTCTACTTAATTTTTTAATCACCTGAGTTATCAGCATAAAAATAAGAGTTCACTTATTTTGACATCAGAATCTAAAATTCCAAAGTAAACTGAGAACTGATTTCTGAATATGCAGAAAATAATGAATCTGTCCATTGTATTTCAAGATGGATACTCAAAAGCCACAATAACAATTTTCGACTTCAAATTACAAAAGCAAATATTCATTATGAAGATGCTAAGAAATATTTCAGAAAAATTGACATTAGGTTAAAATACTAATTTTATCTAATAGATCAAACATAATTCATTTATCTTATTAAGAGAATTTCATATAAATTTTTAACTCTAAAAGATTACAATTGTTTAAGATTCTATAACTAGTCTTTCAATATTGCACTATTGTTGTTGCGTCACGATCGAACTCCGTGAGAGGTAAGTTTCCTTTTTCGGAAGTGGCAACAAGAAGTGAAAGAGATTTTTTTTAAATATGGCGAAGGAGAGGTGTTGAATGTTTTGTGCTGTGCTGTTTTGGTTTAAATATATGTTATTGTTTGTTTCTTCTGCATTGTCATCAATCAACAAAACTGCCTACATTTATTTTCTAAGTTAATCCTAATAGGAACTACAATTGTAAATGATTATTGTTATAAAACATCAACTGTATCTAAAAATCTGTTATGCAAGAAAAATTTTCATAATTCTTGTCTCCAATCATTTGCTTTATTCGATTAAGGCAAATGTTTCTAGAGTGGAATGCCATTTTGTACTTAACCATCAAAACTAAGGCTATTCTAAATCAAAGGGGAAAATTTAAACCTCTAAATTTTGTTTTCAACTAAGGCTATTCTAAATCATAGGGGGAAATTTAAACCTCTAAATTTTGTTTTAAAGCTAACAGAATCCGCACAGAATTACCATGATGTAAAAATGTCGACAAAATTGTAACGTAAAAGAAAGTTATGGAAACTAATTGAAAACAATTAATATTTGTTAAAATACATTATTCTTTACAATAACTTACTATTAATAAAATTCAAATTAAATATGAAAAGAGAATGAAATAAAAATATATGGTGCTGCAAACAATGCAATTAGTTTTTTTTTTTTTTTTAATTGTGTAAAAATAACTTCCATAATTTATGGAATAAAGAGACCAAAAAATGAAGGAAGGTTTCAGTTTAAGTTAACAAGATAAAAATCTTTGCATACTGTTTACAATAATAAACATTCTCAAGAGTTATTAGTTGTTTTGAAATAAACTATTCAACAAAATAATTCTAGATTAAAATACACAAATCAAATCTTTTTTGGGGGGGGAAAAACACTTAAGATTTATAAGAATAATTTTCAATAGATCTTGTTCATATAAGAAAGTCATTCAATTTTCAATTATCCTCAAACAAGTCAATATACTTAAACAAACTTAAATATAATTATTATTAAACTCAACAGGAAGGAGGATGGAATTTCCAGATTCATTAGGTTAAAAATTTGAAATTATGTAAATAATTTTTTTTTTCAGTTTTTGTTAACAGATTTTTAATAAAAGTATACACATGATTTTTTTTTTAATCTCAAGAAGAAACTAACCACATTCTTAAGTGTTTAGTTTGATTGGTAAGATTGGTTTTTGTTCATCCATAAAATTGTCCAACAAAAAAAAT
The DNA here is from genome assembly GCA_026543055.1 of Argiope trifasciata. Classification (NCBI taxonomy): domain Eukaryota; kingdom Metazoa; phylum Arthropoda; class Arachnida; order Araneae; family Araneidae; genus Argiope; species Argiope trifasciata. Next base: position 30,689 of record JAPMOQ010031379.1, read on the forward strand.
TTATCTCTGCTTTGTATCACTTTGCTTGACAAATATTAATTTAAGGCCTTGGTGGCATATAACAAATAAATTATATATTATTAATTTATACTATTTATGATTAATTACAAACTAAGTTAAGAGTATAATGATGTCATGGATATCTTCATT
>JAPMOQ010031380.1:0-33954 GCA_026543055.1 Argiope trifasciata
ATTGTAATTCTGACTCAAATGAATTTAACTCACAAAAATAAACATATAAAGTTTTGATAATATGAAATATTACTAATATTCCTTCCAGAAAGTGTAGGTACTCAAATGCTTTTAATTAAAGATGGTTTTATTTTCTTCCAATTATTTGATAACTCTCCTTACTGTTTCAATGCATACATATTTAGTGATACAGTGATTTGTAAAGTGACAAATAATATTAAAAAACTAAAATATTTTTTAAAATTATTTTTCAGCATTTTTTTTTGTTTGTTTTTATTATGAAAACTTGAATTAATTTTTTTCTGTTTATACTGTTTACTTAATTCCATTATAAACATATTTTTATATTCTTATAAATGCATATCTGTTTTATTTATGTACTATAAATGTACTGATCTAAATGATAATTTTTCTAATTTGTAATTGAACATTAGATTTTTTTTTAATATAAAAAGTAGATACCCATTTATTTAGTATATTAGAGGGAAAAAAAGCGATTTAGCATAAACTGCTTTCAAAATAAAGTAATCTTCATAAACTTTCCAGATCTAAAATCTTTTTTTATATGTATACTCTTAATTGAAAAGTTTTCTCTCATTTTCTTTTTAAAATAATTAACATTTGTCCTGTTTGTTGTCTTAAAATCAGAGTAACATAATGTATTTTCAGGAACTCTTGCCTCTCTTAAAAACTGCAGCTTCAAAATCTGGCGATAGCAGTTTGTCCTGTTCACGTGCTGCAATTGTCAACATAACATCAAAAATGGGTTCAATTGAGGATAACACTAGTGGTGGTAGCTACTCCTATAGAACAAGCAAGGTATACAATCCTATATATAATTTATAGAATTTATTTAAAATTTATGTGCTTATTTATTCATATTTTTGGTGTAGTACTATGCCATTTGAAGTATGAAATTTTGTCAAATTTATGTTAATAAGTTGATATAATAGTTGCACAAAAATTTTATATGTATTTTTGAATTTTATTTAATACTTTATAAAATTTTGATTTCTTCATTCATAATCATCCACATAGTTGAATTAACTTTATAGCACTCTAATTCTATTCCATAACTTTGTCTATTTTGGAAATATTTTTTGTAAAGGGGGGGGGGGGAAATAGAATTATAAAATTTTTCAAAAAGCATGTTTTATCTAATTTGAAATCCCATTTTGATACTTTTGGATTGATGATTTCACATACCAGAATTGCTAAATTCTTAATATATTAAAGTTTGATTTTTGTCCCAGAAAAAATCATTAATTCAGAGAGATTTTCTGTTCATGTGATATAAATAAAAACTGAAATAAAATTTTTAAGAGCAATTTGGTTCCAAAACCTCCTATTTTTAAAATTATTATTGGACTTTCCTTTATATTCATAATTTCCTTTATGTTCATATTGATTTTGATAGTATTGAGTGCTCAAATGAGAACACTTTCTGCAACAGCAATTTGAAGTATCAAGCAAATATTGAGAATGGTGGAGATTAAAACACAGACAGCTAATTGAATGAGAGAAGCATTGCCAATTGAATAGATTGTGTTGTGTTAATTAATCAATGTGTATGTGTTTTCCCTTGTATATTTTTAAGTTCTTTACCCCAATCCTTTAAATCAGAGAGGTGAAGGAAAAAAAAATCTTAAAAAGAAATAACGAAATAGAAATGCAAATTGCCATTAATATAAAGGAGATATAGATGATTAATGGAGTATGCAGACAGAAAATTTTTGGTCACATCTTAGAGGAAGATGACATCATGAAATTAACACTTTGAAATAAGTGAGAATTTGGTGATGAAGAGATTATGGTTTATGTATGAGAAGTGCATGTTTAAATTCCAGAAGAGCACTGCTCTCCTTTTAATCTCAAGAACAAGTAAACTTAGTTGTGCTTACAATCATGCTGGAGTTGGTAATATTTTCAATTCACTGTCCTTTTCTCTGAGAGATCTAACCACATACAAAGTGTCTAAAATACTTTTATGTAAACACTTTTTTAATATGATATATTACTTTATGTTGTATTTCCCAGCAATAAAATAAAATAAAAAATGTTTGAAAGGAAGGGGGAAAAACTGATTTAAAGTAAAAGTTTTTAAATTAGCTGATAAATTCATTTACTTATTGCATATTGATAAACAGTAAATGTAAAGTAAATTATTTTTTTATGTAGATCACTATTATGCAGTTAGAAATTGTTGTCTGTTTTTAAGATATAAAATGAATGGTAATCATTTTTTTTCATAGACTTTTTACGGATTAACTTTGCAGGAAATATTATATATAAAAAATCTGTTTACTTAAATTCTAACAATTAATTAACCCTGATCTTTGTCTCAGATTTAAACCATTTTGATAAATGTGGTGAACATGGCTACTCAGTATATGCTGTTTAGAATGTTTACACTAAAAAAATTTAACATTTTCCAACCACTCAAGTTTTAACAGCTATTGAAAAACATGCTGTAGTCAGCTTCACTTTTATAATTGTTGATCATGAGATTAATATCTGTATCATATGCAAGAAAACACATCACTGAAATATATTTTTTTTTCTGTTCACAAAGAAATTTGCCAAAAACTTTTATGGGAAACAAAATAAGAAATTAAAATATCTCTAGCAATCCATTTTTTATTACAAGTTCTCTAATGCGGTTTTGATTTATGTGCAAAATTATCCTCACATTTCTAACCATGTCTTTGGTTTGGCTCATTATCTTTATAAATTGGTAATAAAAAAAGTTTTTAGTTATATCATTTATGAGTTAAAATTTACTAATTTATGGCATGTACCTTTTCTTAAAAAATTTGCCACTTATCTTTACCAAGAATATAAACATAATCTATCAAATTTTAATGTTTACTTTTGATTATTTGTAATTTATTAACTCATATCAATTCCTTGATGCATTGTTTATATTTTGAACTCATGAAACCACAATTTAATTGTTTAATTAATTTTTTGCATGTTGACATGCATTATTTATTCAAATATAAGGGTGCCTTCCATTATTACTGTTAGTTTAATTTGTCTCCTCTAATGTTTTCCTTCGAAAGAATAATTTTTTAATGTGCTTACTAAGTTTAATTTCAACATTGATAGCTATTTGCATGCAGTCACTTTGTGTACACAAATTAGAAGAGCATTTGAGACATATACTAGAACACAGATGCTCTCCTGCTAGCAGTAGTGTTCAGTATTTACAGAAAGTTTGAAAAATTATGAACCTGATCTTATTTTATATCATTAAGTGAACTTACATGTGATGCAAAGCTTAAATATTGTAAAATATAGCTTAATTTACTTTTTAGCATTAAGAATTAATGATGTTCTAAAGTATTATGGGAAAAATCATTCACTTTGTGGGAAAGATATTTACAGAAACAAATAATGCTTATATATTGGACTGTTATAATAGCTCTCTTACAGAACTGTATTTTTGCTCTTGTGTGCATTGCATATACCTTTACTATATGATCATTTTATTTGGATTACTCCCTATGAGATACATGCACCTGAAATTTTTGGTTCACCCAATTCAGGGCTCATACTGGAGTTTTATTCTTTACATCCTCCATAATGAGCAAACTAGAGTTATTCAGGTCTCCAGAGCATTTAAGTGATTCTAACAACATGCTGTCATTTTATTCTTTATATCTGCAATTGATTGCAGTTAAAACATTTTACTGACAAAAAAAAAAATTGAAGTAGAAATTAATAATATAATTATTTTCAAAACTGTTATATTGTTCTGTCATAGTTTTGCTAAAATTTCAGAAGATTTTGATTTTTTTCTTACTAGTTATTTCATGCTTTTTTGCATATTTAAAAGATTTTAATGATCTCTATGCTTTAATCATTTTCATAAATGATAGTTAATGCTTAACTATCATTTATGACCTAAGTTCATAATAGCGTCAGAATTATTATCTAGAGCAAAATGCAAGTAAGCATGCATTTAGGGAATCTGGAAATTTTCTTGTCGAATATTCATATAAATCTTATCGTATACAAAAGTGAAATATTGCTATGTGCAGAGTTTCAATATATTCATATTCACAAAAGATTTTGACATAATGAAAATAACTTTGATATAATGCTGATCTCATAAACTGAATAAATGAAATAATGCTTTCAATCATAGCACTAAAGTGTTTAACAAAATTTTGTATCATATCTCTTGAAGGACCGTCTCAACATTATGTATATGCAAACATCCAAAAGTTGAGCAACTTGTTATGTGATTTAATTATCAAAATTTTAAATTTGCATTACACTTTTGACTCAAATAATCTATGTATAGGTATCAAAAATCCATATTCCTTTTGAATTTTGGAGCTTGTTATAATCATTTGTTTGCTATTTTTATTATAACTATCTTTAATCTTAAAATCTAATCATTTCTTTTCCTCTCACCAGACTGCCCTAAATATGGTTACAAAATCTTTGTCTGTGGACCTGAAGCCTCATGGAATTTTATGCTTTCTTCTACATCCTGGTTGGGTGCAAACTGATATGGGAGGTAAAAATGGTTTGATTACACCACCCACAAGTGTTAGTGGGATGTTGAATACCATCCAGCAGGCAAATGAGAAGCATTGTGGCCTAATGTTCAATTATGATGGAAAAGTGATTCCATGGTGATTTTTTTTTTAATAAAAATATATATTTTTAAAAAATTATATCGCATAATCCTTTTTTAAGAAATATTCTTTATATTTTGATTCTTTTTTAAATTTTCCATCGTAATGTTATAACTTTGTTAATTTTTATACCAGAATGATTGATTATTTTGCATTAGTTACTCTCTGTTAGGACTTTATATTTCTGTTATATTTTCTATTGAAATTTGTTCAGATTTACCTGAACCAAATGAAATTATTTTTTGCTGTTAAAATTGTTGATTTTAAATAAAATGTAAAAAATTCAGCATCTTGATTTTATTTAAATAAATTTTCATTGAATTATAAAACATTGACAAAAACATATTTCAATAAAATGAATGAAAGGCATAAATTTTTATTGGTTTTGTAAAATAACCAAAAATATGTCACAAGTATAATATATCACTATAGTATCATATATAATCACAAATATATATAAATATAATCATCTAAAACTGTAACTGAATGCACACTTGCCCTTGCAACAATATGGAGTGATAGTTCATCTTGAATCTAATGTGGATGGAATTTTTTAATTTGGCAGTTTAGAAAAATAAAATATGCCCTCTAGTAGTATCTATAGATTTTACTAACAGTTTGCTGGAAACTAGGCAAGTTACTCTTTTAACACTTCAGTAGAACAGCGCACAGGAACAAGAGTGCCATTAGAGCTCTTGTAGAGATCAAGCTTTGTGAAATTAGACTACTAACAAAATCCTCTTAATATGATTAGTCATCTAATGTTTATTTGTTAAAAACTTTGTAACATATTCTAGCATTGTACCAGAGCTCTGAACTGCATAGTGAATTCATCAAATAAATTCAAAATGTGAATGGTTTATAAAAATTTTCAATTTCCTCAGAAAATGTTTATATTTTCCTCAAAAGATAACAAGGGGTAAAAATAACAAATCTTTAAAATGAGCATAATCCATTAATATCTCCTAATATATCAGATGATTATATTAAAAAGACAAGCACTTACACACTATCAAATTATGGGAAACAAGTAGTACATCATATAGAGAGGAATCATCTAAAACTGTAACTGAATGCATACTTGCCCTTGCAACAATATGGAATGAACTTCATCGCTCAGGATGCAGACCACATCAGTATTCAACTCCCTAAGCCATTTATCAAAAATCTCTTGTGAAAAGACATGTTTATTAAATGATGAATAAATTGGAATGTACTTAATATTTGTATTTATATAAATCAGTTTTTCCAGTAAATTGGGTAAGGGGAGATGTCACTTTATTATTATTATTATTTACAGAGCATGGCCCATTCTATATGTTCTTAGAAAGATTTGAGCTTGCAAATTACTACTTTGCAGTAATGACTTGCAAGCCCAAATATTAAAACTGCAATTCACTGAGATACTAGAATGCTTTCTCAAAATGTCTTACCAATTAAGAAAACTTGTATCTAATTTAATTCAAGAATCAAGAATAGCTTTGGAAAGTTGAATTTAATAACCTAAACAAAGAATCTGCAAAACAGTTAATTTCATTCTACAAACTCAAAACTTTTTCAATAATCTTTTAGGCATAACTTCAATAAATTTAATTCTTAATTATCTTCTAAAGAAAGGTTACTTTTCAATCTGATCAATGTAAAAAAAAAAAATAATAATAATCTTATTTGTGAACAGAGACTACAAAATGAACATTTTCATTTACAATAGATTTAATCCCTGATTCTTTTTAAAAAGGAAGACTACATTTGATTTTAAACAATTTTAGAAGACCGTATATTTGAATTGAGACTGCAAAATAAACATTTCCCAAAACCCAGTCTTTGTTAATCTCAATGACTTCAAAGTTAGAATTGAATATCATTTCATTTGGTATTTTTCTAAATGATGAAGGTATAAGTTACACAAAGTATTTTGTTTTTCATTGAAAAAATAAATGAATTTTTTTGGAAAGTTAAGAGATGTGTCATTTACAAGTTTTAAACATCAAAAAGTTATCCAAAAATTTGTTATAAGATGTTAAAATTTCTGTAAATGATCTTTTCCTTTTAATTGAGAAGTTTAAATTTTCTCTTTTCTTTAATCGGGAAGTAATTTAGAAGTTCAAATGTTATTCATTTGTATTAAAGGCATTTTTCTTTGTAATAAACGTAGAATAGTGAACTAAAAAAGTAGAATAAATGAAGTAATTGTAATAGTTATGTCTGTTGTCTTGAGATATTGTCCAATTTACAAAAACTATCTATTTATAAATGCTTAACTTTCTGTGTTCAATATTGATCATCAATATTTGAAAATAGCTTGGATAAAACAGAATGAACTTTTATCAGGATCATAGTGAAGTTTTATATGAATTCTGTGAAATATATTCTGGCATTACTTATCAAATAGAGCATTCGAAAAATATGTGTAATTATGTTTGGAATTATTATAAAGAAGCAGAACTAAAGTAGTTAATCACTAAAGTTGGCCCTTTTTATAGACCTCTCAACATTAGAAAGCCCTGATCCCTTAAGATTTCTTTTGCAATATTTTGAACGATTTTTCACTTTGTTTTCTTTAATTATAAAGACTCAATCAAACTGTGGGCTTTCACGTAATTACTACGACACCACGAATTAAATCAAATATTTGAATTAATTTTGAGACAGAATTCTATTAATATTTCTAATTATGATTATCAAGCTTTAAATTATTTTATAATTCTAAAAAAAGTTTAACTTTTTAATTTTTTTTAAAGTGCTCAAACCTATTATGAAAAATTATTTAGATTATAAGCAATTTTGTCCTTTAAATGTGTGTATATATATATATATATATATATATTGCTTTAAAAAATAGTTAAAAATTATTTTTACATTTCAGTTGTGCTCTTCTTCAAACACAATACACTGAATCTAACTGCAAAAATGAGCTGCAGTTAAGTGCTTTGATATTTCAGATCGTCAAAATTTGTTACTGAAAACTCTTATTAAAAATTGCATTAAAATCGATTAAAAAAATTTTGAATTTGAAAGTTTAGAGAAGAAAGGTCCTGAAAGATTTGTAATGTTTAAGGTCCCTTAAAAAATTTCATTTGACCCTGTGAGGAAAGAACATTACTTCAAATTAAATTTGATCAACTTTAAAAAATAAATGGATAATAATTTGTAATTTATATTTAATTCTATTAAAATTTCAACAGTGTTATTTTTTTCATACAATAAATGTTTACAAATTATTCTACAAAATAAATGTTCGGTTTTATTTAAAGTGGTCATTAATTTGTTTTCGTTGGGATTGATTTATTTGTATATGAAAGTAATCTATCTATTTATACTCAGTAACATCAATTCTATACAATTATTTCTCTATCTTAAAATTTTTCCTTGATTTTCAATAAATCTTTAAAAATTGATTTAAACACATTTTATAACAATGTCTTCCCATTAAAATATGGAGCCTAATTTATTGTCTAATTACATCTCTTACTCACATACATGTACTAGAAGAACCATACTCTGAGTTTTTTTTTTTTTTTTTCTTCTTTTTTAATCTTTGGCTTTTATTACTTTTGTTAGGAAGTTGTGAGTTTGGTTGGAATTTCTTTTATGGTATTTTAAAAACTGTTTTTTAATGTTATAATGTCTTTAATTGTTTGTCCTAATTTTATCTCAGATTTTAACTACTTTAATGCATTTTCAGTTTCATAGCATAAGATATTTTTGACTGGTTTTATCTTGAGTTTATGGGATATAATTCCTATTTAAGAATAAAAAAATAAATTTAAAATTTGTCCAAAATATATGTTATTTATTTGCATGCTTATATTCCCAATGCTCACATTCCATCTTACTCATAAACATTACTTGCATTCAAATTTCTAAATTTTGTAATTGATGTAGTTTTGTTTCAGTAGCAATAGGTATTAAAATGTCTTATTATTACAATTAAGCATTTTATTTTTACGTCTCTCATAAAATTCATCCCATTAATTCCATCTTGATGATCACATCTTTAATAATTTGTCAAGATGATAAGGATATTTTAGTTCCAGATGAAAAGTCTGTCTTACTGATTAACAGTTTCTCTAGCATTAAAATTTTATTTTTCACATTGAGCATTTTTCAAAAATGGTTAAACAATTCTTAATTAGAGCTAAACCAAAAGATTGCTAGATTTTGATTCCAGGTTTGTCATAAAGTCATTCAATATTTTTTGGAATGAAAAATCTTATTCTCACTAAATGGTCACAAAATCAATCACCTACTTCAGGATTGAAGCTGTAGATATTATCAAAATTTAAATATTTCACTTCAAAATATGTACTAATCAAAATAACAAGTACTAAGAAACCGGGAGTTTTTTTTTTTTTTTTCATTTTTTCTATTATAAAACCTTTTATGGAATTATCATAAAACTACAATTTAGAAATATATGCTTTTATTTCTTTTTCTTTACATGTAGAACAAAAAGATGCATGCATATTTGTTAAGTTCAGCAACTGAGGATCAATAAATAGTTTGATTGCTGTTTGGAAAAATTTCTAAGCCTAAATATGAAAAATAAAAAAATTGCAATCTTGCCCTATCAATATTTGATTTCAATATATCTATCAAAAATGATTTAATATTTTATGAAAAAAAAATATTATGCTGCTCTTAGTTCCCAGTCATGACAGTATACATATATTGCATGACTTTAAACAATATTCATGTTGTTGAATATTGAATAATGTAATATCGCATTATATTGTGCAATATTGAACAACATTCTGTGCTACCTGAAAAATAATTTCAAGGAATCTTAATACAAAAAGTAATTAAAACAACATTTGGGAAAAGACAATTCTTCAATGTCATAATTATGAATTGAAAAAGGTTTATGTTCTTGAACATGCAGTAAATGTTTGTTCCAGAGAGATGGCACCTATTGAATAGTCTTCCAATTCAAACTTTGTGTTCACATCCAACATGAATTTGAAAAGCTGGCCAATATTCAAGGATGGATTCATTATGTGGTATCGAAGCATTCCCTGAAAAATAAAAATCATTTAAAACATTTTATCAAAATATATTTTTAATCTCTGAAATGACAATTTAAAATATTTTCTGCACTGTCTAACAGATTTTTTTTTAAATCTTTTGTTCTAAACATGGTGAATGCATAAAAATAAATATAACTAATTTTTAATTTCCTTTTACCTGATAATCATCCACCAGAGATGCATTCTTTAAGTTGTTCTGCATATGATTTTTTAATGCATTTGCTGTTTCAGCATTAGATTGGTGTTCTTTGCTAATTTTAATGGTTACCATATATCCTTGACCATTTTTAGATTTTAGCTGCTCAGTTGATCCAAGGCAACGGAAACGACCATTAACCATTATAGCCAGTCGGTGAGAGAGAGCTTCACCTTCCTCGATACTGCAATTTAAAATAATATTTTTAGCTTGGCCATTATTATACTGTCAAATAAAATTTTGAAACATGTCGCTTTAAAATAAGATTATAAGAGAAAATAAAGAAAATATATCCCCCATTTTCAAATTATTGGGGAAAAAAAAAACTCTTCTCTATAGACAGTTGCGAATCAGGTACTGTCTATAGAGGGGGAGAAAAGCACAAACAAAGGAAAAAGGGCCTATGAAGTACCCTTTTTTGTTTGTACATTTGATTTTTTGGCTCTTCAATTTGTTATATGAAATATTTCTTTTTTTAAATTTTGTTACCTTTAGCCATTGACTCGATTTTAGAACTATAATCACATTTTTTTATATGTAGATTGATGGGAGATAAAATAAGAATATCATTAAAACATCATTAGGTAACTAGAAGATGTTATCATCTAAAAGGATTCTAAACCTGTTATCGATATTGTAATTATAGTTGTTATACGTTTAACTATCGAAAATTGCAATGGATTTCATACACAATGGAAGAGACTTAAGAAATAAAAGAAATAATTATTTACAATGATCTTTAGATATAAATGTATATTAAAATGAAAAACTTTATTTCTATAGTGTAATGTTCACGAACATTCGAATAAAATATCATTACTAAAAGGGATTAAATGAACGAGAAAGGGATAAATTGATAAAAAAAGATTTGTTAAGATATTGAAAGTATTATAGAATTCTTGCATAAAAGTATTTAATCGATCTCAAAAATGATAAAATTCAATTCCGAAAATGCTGAAATCCACGTTTCCTCGCAAATACACTGCCAAATGAAAAATAAAATAATACTGAAAAATATATTAGCAAACATATATATTAGTTGAGGATAGCGAACAGAACATTTCAGGTATAATTTCTCGTATGTAAATTTTCTTAATTTTTAATATATTAAAAATATTCGAGAATGATAATAACAGATGTTATTCCTAATATAAATATTGTACAACACTGTATGACATTGATCAATATTTGCAATATTTACTAATACCGCACAATATTGTATATAATTGTGCAACAGGCTGTGTGTTACCTGTGTTGTGCTCTTTCTTCTTACTTTTCTTTTAGTGCAAATATATCATTTAAAGATTAATTATAGTACTGTGAATGTAAAATAAAATTTTAAAAAATTTGATTTTTGCCAGTTGGCAAGAAGTAATAAGACCGATTTCTTGTACCACATACGATAGGTTTTTATATTTATAGAATTTGGTACTGGTTCTTAATTCTTCAGATAACGAAGTGTATTCACAATATTGAATGATAACATGTTGTTAGGAACCTGTAAATTTTGCTTCTGAGCATGAGTTGTGTCTTTATAAGAAAGACTGATTTACAGTCATCTATATTGGATGCTACTTGACGTCACATCAATGATCCCAGAGCTTGGCGATGATTTAGCGGCTAAATGGGTAATACTTGAAACTTTTGATCCGTCCATTAAGAAAAGAGATACACTCTCATTGGCCCAGAAGCTTCTAGCCCCTCCTCCAAGAAACTATAAAAGGCCGGCACTCACAAGCTAGAGTAGTCACGAATAGTAGTGCCTCGGCAGCTGAAGTGAGAAGAGACAGAGAAGTATTTCAGCCGTCTGGAGAGACCGTAGAGCAAAACTCTGGGGCCCCCTCTCTTGTTGAATCCTGTCTGGCCGCTTTGAGAGCCGTGGACGTTGTTACTATCGATTTCTACTTGTGAACTACTGTTGTTTTGTGCTGCTGTGTCTTTATCTTCACTGTGCATATTTGTAGACTGTAAAATTATTTGCTGCCTTTGTACTGTTCTGTCTTCATGTAAATAAACGTCGTCGTTGTTTCTTATTAAAGCTCTGTTGATTGTGTTTTTTTTTCACGCCATACACCCCCTACACTAAAACGAACCCGACGGAGATGAAATTCGTAACAATATTATTTTATTCAATATTTCATAACATTGTAGAAGAAGAAGAATCTTTAATATTATACAATATATGTGAATTCATGAGTTCTGCAACTAAATCTAATTACTTAATTCATTTCATAGAAAGAAATAATAAACGTAAGCATTCACTTTTATTGCTGAGGTCTACAACTAAGCTTAATTACCTAATTCATTTCATAGAGAGAAATAATAAACAATGAGCATTTTCTTTTAATACTGAGGTCTGCAGCTAAGCCTAATTACCTGATTCATTTCATAAAAAGAAATAATAAATGTAAGTATTTACTTTTATTCTTGAGGTCTGAAATTAAGCCTAAATACCTAATTCATTTCATAGAGAGAAATAAAAAAATGTTAACATTTACTTTTATTACTGAGGCCTCAAACTAAGCCTAATTACCTAATTCATTTTATAGAAAGAAACAATAAATGCAAACATTTACTTTTGTGTTGCAAATAGCACAGCCGCTCCCGTTCTCTTCTGAGCTCGAGCAAGAGCTTTCCATATCTGTCTTCGGGATTCAGGACTCGCTCCTAAAGAAGGCTCGTCCAGTAGAATCAAAGGTGGTGATCCGATGAGAGCAATGGCCACGGAAAGTTTCCTTTTTTCTCCTACACTGCAACGAAAAAAAATTTCAGTTTTCGGAAAACACAACTTTGATTTTTTTAAAAATGCAGAAATGTGTTTGAAAAAAAGAGAATGTAGTTGTTTACATTAAATATTCCGAAGATGAACACACACATATATATATTTGTCTTGTGGATATATTACGCGGCTACAAATCGTAAGGTAGCGAGTTCGATTCTTGGCGGAATTCAACCCTCACAATGGCACAATTCCAGCCAATCGCTATTGCATTTTTACATCTTTTCTACTGAATTTAGAGTAAAGTTTTGGTCATGCATTTTCATGGTATTTTGGGTTGCTGTGATGTTTTCTGCATGTACCAAAAATTTGTACTTGAAGCATCCTTGTAACGATGGTGTTGGCAGAATTGTGCCAAAGCGTAGGTTGAATTCCGCCAAGGAACGAACCTACGATATTTGACTTTCAAGTATTGTAACTGATCCATTCGACAAAATCGATCGCCCATGCCAAGTGGTTTTACTGCTTTATTAAGATATCACCACATCCTGTGTGTATCTAATATATTAAAGATTAAATCATAAAATATTCAGTATATCTGTAAACATATCAACAACTTCAATCAACATACCTGTAAAACTGAGTGGGCACGTCAGCACAAATTGCCAGTCCGATGGTCTGAATCAGCTCTTTAACCTTGTTGTTCAATTCAAAACCAAATAAACCTTTCAGTTGGCCGTAAAGTAAAAGCGTCTCTCTGCCCGTTAAATCATCCAAGAGAGGATTTATCTCCGGACAGTAACCAATGTGCGATTGGAACTGAGGAAGAAAATAAGGATTTAAAACGAAAACAAATAATATTTTTTAAAAAATTAATTCAATTACTTTTTATTTTCTTACTAGCAGGTACTTGGCTCGCCCCCCCCCCCCCCGAAAAAACTATTAAGTGCAATCAATCAATAATTTGGCAATGTTTTATCGAAATAGGATGAACGGTATTACAGTATATATAATACGAGCAAACAAATATTCATTTTTTATATATTAGATTTGTGTATTCTTTCAGAATTGTAAAGCTTGGTGTTCTTTCAGAATAGTAATGAAAGAAACTATTTATTGGATATCGAGATTCATTTAATATTCGCTCAGGATTTTCAAGTTTAATGTTAGAAAATGTGCTTTAAAATATTTTTCTCTTAAAATTGATTAAACGTAGAAAATATATACCATAGAATCGTTAATGTAGTTGAAAAGATAATTTTTGAAAATTAAGAAGGTGCAAAATGATTTGTACTACAATATTTTTGGCGGTTACTGCGAAAAACGCTAAAATTTAAAACCCTCAGTGTTGGTCTCCCCAAAACTTTCTCGCATAATCTGTCATAAAGTTGTTAACTCTGAGAATGGGGAAGCGGTGGACTGGTGGTAAGGTCTCGGCTTCGGAACCGGAGGGTTTCAGGTTCGAGACTCGATTCCACCGAAGAACCGTCGTGAGAGGGGGTCTCTTGCACGTTAAATCTGTTAGGCCAAACGTCCTCCCGCTGGTGTGGTATGGTGTGGAGAGGGGGATGCCAGCTCAGGTGTCGTCCTCGTCATCTGATCTTGGTTCAAAATGACGAGGTCCGTCCCAAAAATAGCCCCAGTGTAGCTTTAAATGGGATGTTAATATAACTAAACCAAACAAACAAAACTGAGAATGACTTGCATGACATTTGCGTACTATAGCTACAAAATATTAGCCCTTAACTTGGATTTAGCATTTCTACGGAATCTGTTGTCTCCTCGGACAGCTATTTGGAGATAAATCCTTGGTAAATAGATGCGGTTGAGATTCCAAATTTTTTATTTATCTTTAGACAATTGTACTATCTCTATGACCATACCGTAGGTGTAAACAATAAGCTGACCAAGTTTATTCGAAACGCGGAATCTTTTATTCTCCAGCAGTCCGTCTTGAGTTATCTAACGTCAAGGGATTTAATGTTTTCCATTCCCAAAAATTCCCTTGCTATTGAAGATAGAATGATAATTCAAATTCAACAAATTATTCAGCTATCCCATGTACAACATTAGTAAAAATGCTTCGATAATTGCGATCTTTAGAAGTTAAAGTGTGAAAAAATCATTTTCAACAATTTGTTAATCGTTTAGTTTAGTTTAGTTATATTAACGTCCCGTTTAAAGCAACACAAGGGATATTTTGGGACGGACCTCGTAATTTTGAACCAAGATCAGATGACGAGGACGACAACTGAACTGGCACCCCCCCTCTCCACACCTCACCACACCAGCGGGAGGACGTTTGGCCCGACAGATTTAACGTGCAAGAGACCCCCTTACACGACGGTTCTTCGGTGGAATCGAGTATCGAACCTGAAAACCCTCCGGTTCCGAAGCCGAGACCTTACCAACAGGCCACCGCGGCCCCTTGTTAATCGATTTTCGTAACTGTTACCTTCCTTCAAATATTTAGAGAAAGCTAGGTATTAGAGAGAGGAGCATTTTTTATAATATAAAATTGAACCCATTTAAGTTACGCCAGAAGTATAAAATTTAACTGTACAATTCATCTAACATCTAACTATACATCAACATGAGTTATGGCCTTAGTCCCATTTTTTTTTAACAAATTTGTGATGGAATTCCTAAATCCATTCACCATTTATCATGTATTCTGTGGATTATAATTTAATACAGCATTGTTTCATTCAAGCATTTTTAGTTCAGATTTATCTCTATTTTTTTTTTTTTATTTATTATTATTATTTTTTTTTATATAAATTTAGTCCTCATCTAGTTGTTAAAATATTTTCTTAATTCAAATTTATTTTCATTAATTCAAAGTCAAAATTACAAATCACTTCAAAAATGTTTTTTTTTAGAATTGTGGATTTTTTTCCCCTCTTTATATCTTTTATATTTTAAATAAATACTTTTATTAAATCCATCTAGAATTTTATTGCTGTACAACAGAATCAGTAAAAGATTCCTATTTCTTTTAAAGAAAAACATCATCATTACAGCATTAGATAAAGAAATATGGTGTTTTTTTTAAAAAAATTGACTTTGTCATATTTAACTGTCATATTCAAATCCTATGTGATTTATAACTTATTCTTTCTTTTTATCAAATTACTTTCTCAATTAATAAATTTATAGATTTAAAACTGGTAAAGTTTTTTAATAGTTATCATTAATAATTTATTTGTTAATATTGTTACGAACCTGTAAATTTGTTTATTCGCCCATATAATGTCATCATAAGAAAGACTGATTTACAGTCATCTATATTGGAGGCTGCCGAATGCCGCCTCATTGATCCCCAGGGCTCATTTGTCGACTTTGACGAGAAAGTGGATAATACTAGAAACTTCGAGAATTTTGTCGATCTGTCCATTAGAAACCGAGATGCATCCAAAAATGCCCTTATTGGCCCAAAAGCTTCTAGCGCCGCTTCCTAAGAACTATAAAAGACCGACACTCTCAAGTTCCTACCACCTACGAATCAACACAGGCCATGGTATCCAACAAAAGCCATGTCAACATGCCCCACTCAACAATGAAAGGAGATAGCTTCTTGCTGAAGCGGGCTCTCATTAAATTCCATGCGTCGTAGTAGCTTGTGGAGGGGAATTAGTTGATGGTGAGTAGTAATCGGAATCAACGATAAATAACGAGTCTTCGTGAGGAAAACGAAGCCACAGCGGAGTCCAGCAAGTGCTGAACTGAGCTGAGTGCCTTGTTTTCTATTGTGGAAGCAGCGTCGAGTCCTGTAGCAAATCTTGTGGTAATTATACAGCTAAGGTGGATGAAAAGTGGAAAATTTCAGCCGTCTGGAGAGACCGTAGAGCGAGGCTCCAATGATCCCTTTTCATTCTAAATCCTGTCTGCCCGCTTTGTGAGCAGTGGACGTTGTTACTACCCGATTTCTACTTGTAGGCTACTCTTGTTATTGTGTGCTGCCGTGTTTCCGTATAGACTATACATATTTGTCCTCAATACGCTGTCCTGTCTTTGGATAAATAAACGTCGTAGTTATTTATCTACTAAAGGACTGTTCATTCCTCCTCACACCATTTACCCACTGCACTAAACAAACCGAACATTGGTGAAACTCCGTAACAATATTATTTTCTAATAATCTGATGATTATATTTTGTTTATTAAAACTGTGAAATATTAAAAATAATATTTTTTATTTCTCTTTTCAAGTTAACATTATTTTCCTCTTTTTAAAAAAAAAATTAAAGCTATTTTTTGCTTGCTTGAATGAACCGAATTTTTTAATGCTATTTTTACTAAGTTTCACGGTTTTAATCGCAATGAATATTAAACACCGCTATATGAAAAAAAAGTAATCAGTTTTCCTTTATGGTTTTATAATACAGTGTGTTTCAAAAAACGTGGACAAAATGAGGTGGTAGATCCATCATACAACAAGAATAAAAAAATTGCATCGGAACAAAGGGCTGCAAACGCCTGTAGAGGAAGTTAGAGACACGGGAGGGCGTTGTGATACAAAGACGAACAGAGCAAATGCTCCATTAACGTGTGGGCTGACATTATGGGAGACTAATAGATCCGAACCTTTTCCCAGAAATAATTAACGGTTCTATTTATCTAACATTCTTGCAAGAGTTTCTGCCAGAAATGCTGAATGATGTTCCGATGCCTATTCATACGATATCAGCACGAAGGAGCTCCAGCACATTTCTGCACAGACGCCAAAGCACTTCTGCAAGCTATTTTTCCTGGCGGCTGGGTTAATTTCGGTGGGTCAATTGCATGGCCACCATGATCACCAGATCATGGATCTTGGATTTTTTTAGGGATTTTTGAAAGGACTTATGAACATGTTGCAACGTCGGAAGACTTTGTAGGACGAATTGTTTTGGCAACAGGATGCGTTCGAGATACATCTTGTATCTTTCAGAAGGCGCACCGTCCCATGCAACGTAGATGCCAGGGGTGTCTCTATGCATCTGGCAAAAACTTTGAGCATATCCTGTAGCCTCAGCATTTGGCGTGCATGAGCCGCATGTGAGTGAGCAATTATCAATAAAATGATCTACAATGGTTTCTTTTCTTCTCTTTGTATTATGTGTTATTTTACGAGCCCTATAGCGGACCATCTGTTCATATGTGATTAATGATCCTTGCCGTAGAATGAATCTACCATGCCATTTTGTCTATGTATGTTTGAAACACACTGCATAATTGATATCATAAGAAATTTTACTCCTTCTACTTTCATTTCCTACCTTTCTGAAATCTCCTTTCAAAGAGCAGTTCTGTACGAAGGCATTTCCTTCTGATAGCACATCATCACCGGTCAAGATCCTAAATGTGCTCGTTTTACCAGCTCCAATGTCGCCAAGAATTCCAAAACATTCCTCAGCGTTGACGCCAAACGTTAACCGGTTTGCAGCGAAGGAAGTTCCCAACTTCTTTGCCAATTCCAGGACGACTAGAGCTTGCCCACTTGATCCTGTCGAGTTTCGAACCCTCTCTTCCTCTTGAATAACTTGGCTGTCTACGATCCCCCCACCTAGAATCTCCAGCCTCAGGGC
Source organism: Argiope trifasciata (assembly GCA_026543055.1). Taxonomy (NCBI): domain Eukaryota; kingdom Metazoa; phylum Arthropoda; class Arachnida; order Araneae; family Araneidae; genus Argiope; species Argiope trifasciata. The sequence goes on from JAPMOQ010031380.1 coordinate 18,162, forward strand.
ACGTCGAAAAATAACCTGCTCAATCCGGTTCAATGTGTTTTGTAAATGGAATTCTACGATGTTCAGCAACCTGGTCGCAGTTCTGGTCTCCAGAAGGAACAAAATGGCGAAGAAGAGGATGCCTTCTACGCCAAGATATAGTGCGTCTTGTCCGTTACCTACTGATTGTTTGCTTATAAATGAGAGGTGCTTCACGGTTGTATGGCAGCTACGCGTATTGCAAACATCTGGAATAAAAATACAACGATTATCCTTTTTTCAAAAATATAATAAACTAGGTGGTACCCGGCAAGTTGCTGCTGCCGAAAAAAATATTATTAAGTGCAATCAGTCAATAATTTGGCAATGTTTTTCATCGAAATAGGATAATCAGTACGACAGTATATAAAATACGAACAAACAAATATCCATTTTTTAATATTACATTTGTGTGTTCTTTTAGAATCTTAAAACTTGGTGTTCTTTCAGAATAGTAAAGAAAGAAACTGTTGTATCTCGTGATTCGTTTAATATTCGTTCGGAATTATCAAGTTTAATTTTAAAAAATGTGATTACAATTGGTGCTCTTTCAGAATGGTAGTGAAAGAAACTATTGTATTTCGTGATTCGTTTAATTCGTTCGGAATTATCAAGTTTAATTTTAAAAAATGTGATTACAATTGGTGTTCTTTCAAAATGGTAGTGAAAGAAACTATTGTATCTCGTGATTCGGTTAATATTCGTTCGGAATTTTCCAATTTGGTATTAGAAAATGGGATTAAAATATTTTCTTTTAAAATTAATTGATGATGATGATGAGTCCGTGCCCGTGTTTCTACTGAAAGGGGGTGCAGTAGCTTCTGAGGGTAAAGAGCCCTGAGCACCCAGAGGGCAGAAGTCTGACTTCTAGCTCACATTCACTTGCACAACCCAAACATAGAATATATATTTATACCATAAAATCATAAAAGTAGTTGAAAAGATAATTTTTGAAAGTTAAGATGGTGCAAAATTATTTGTACTACAATATATTTGGTAGTTATTGCGAAAAGCGCTAAAATTGAAAATTGAAAACCCTCAGGGTGAGTTTCAACAAAACGTTCTCGCATCATCTGTCATAAAGTTGTTACTTCTGAGAATGACTTGCATGACATTTGCATACTATAGCTACAAAATATTAAATTTTTACCTGGATTTAGTATTTCTACAGAATCTATTGTCTCCTCGGAGATTTATTTGGAGATTAATGATTGTTAAACAGAGGAGGTTGAGATTCGATTTTTTTAAATATCAGATAACTGTACTATCTCTATAACTATCCCGTAGGAGTAAACAATAACCCGAACAAGTTTCATCACAATCGGAGGAATGGTTTGGGAAGGCATAAGAGACATACAGACAAACATTCATTTTTATTTATATAGATAAAAATAAATCATTGTATTCTGGAAAACCAAACGTATATTATTTGTCAGATTAACGTCCTCCCACTGAAGTGGTATGGAAACTTGAAAGGGGATTGCAAGCTCAGGTGTCATCCTCGTCATCTGATCGAAATTCAAAATTAGGAGTTCCGTACCAAAATGGCCATAGTGTTGTTGTTTTAAAACGAGATATTAATGTAATTGAATTGAGCTAAACTTGTTGGAATAACATTCTATATCTACTAATCTGCAGCCAAATTGAACGAGAATGATCTTCGCTAAATTTTCTCGAATACCCTCTGATAAAATTATCCTCCTTCCTCCCTCTGTATAAAATTGTGGATCTCAAGAAAGGCCAGCAATTCTCTAAGTAATTAGATTTTTTTCAGTTTCGAGCCTGCGATTTCTGTGTTTCAAATATAGCAAAGAAATCTAAACACACTTTTTTATTACCTTACTGCTTCAAGAATTATTTTAGGAATGAAATGATTAAAAGTTGCTGCAACCCTGCTTTTTACTCCTCGTGGAAATTTCTATCTCGAGTAATGGGATAATACACATACATTTGCAAATTATATAAAAAGCCACAGACTTTAAAAAAAAAATAGCGATAAGTAATGGGCATTTCTATAAAAAAAATCCCACAACTTACTGAGAGGAAGAAATGTATTAGAAAGAAAATATTTACCTTTGCAGCAACGATACAAGGCTGAATCCATAGAAGCCGATTTACAGTCCGTAAGATCTTCTGTGGTAAATATGTCACAAGCAGCATTGTTGAAGGCAGTTTGGAAATTTATTATTAATCCCATGGCAATGCTAAAGGTGGGGAAAAGGCGGAGAAACCAATAGGAATCGTAAATTTCATAGGCATCATTTCTATTCATGAGTAATTGAAACATAATGTTTTCCAACAACACCAGAAGGGCAGAACCTGAAAGCAATATGATCAGGATTAGTAAACAAATTTCTATTAAGCCACCAACACACGTATGGGTTTTTTTTATCCCATCCTTTGGCTGTTGTTGTTTGTTTGGAAATTCAAAGAATTTATAAACGTTTATACTTATTACTTCTTACGCCTTCGTGAAAAAACTAGAAGATTAGAACAGCAGAAAACAATGAAATAGTATATCTCATTTTTTAGAGCATGTCTTCTGTTCCGTTTTTAGAAACGATCTACTAGCAATAGATGAGGGATTTAAGACCACTTTTCGCGAAAATAATTATAAGAACTTTCGGATTCTTTCTGATAGCCACGGCTCAATTCTTAAAATTATTTTCGAATAAAGGGGTCTTAAGTTCCTCATCTATTAATTATAAGAACCTATGGATTATTACTCATAGCCGTGGCTCAATGGAACACCTTAACAATTGGACTTACGCTGGAGATAAAGCAAGTTTGTCTATTTTCCAGAAGTTAGAACTGATTTCACTCCAACATGATATTCATTTCCAGTGGATCCCATCTCATGTGGATCAACTTGATAACGAAACAGCAGATGGGCTTGCAAAGTACTTTATTCCAAATCCAAAAATAAAAATAAGAAGATACCATCCAATTATAATCCAAATAATATCTGAACATGGGAGATTTCCTGCATATTTCCAAAGCTTTGGAATAACGCAGGAAAATAAATGGATTTGTGGAGAAATCTGTACAATTTACCACTATTTAATGAAATGTATAGAGGTCTCAAAGTTAAGGAAAAACCTGAATGCAGTGCTGATGGTACCAGGTAATCTCAAAATCCTGAAGGATATGATGTTAAAGATTGATAGTTTCATTCCAACTGTTTGAGAGCGTGCAGGTGGGGAGAAAGACGGCTATTTACTACACCGAAAGGAATGTTAGTTTGACTGATCGATCAATTTAAGGTTGGACAATACTTATTCAGCAGTCGACCACAACAAATCCTGTCAATACTGCTACGTTCAGTGGTGGCGGGGTGGTCGGCTGTATGCAAGAAGAAGGGCTTGCAAAGAAAGGAAGCACCCTAGTGACACCCTCTTCTGCTGAGCTCACATACTCAGAACTTTTCTCTAGGGTTAAATCCTTAGATAAGAATTGGGTGGTACCTCCTACTCCTGATTGGTATATGGCCAATAGGACGGGCCAATCCTTAATTCTTCCTGGTGATAGAAGAACCAAAACTTGCTTATCGTACTTTGCCAGTGGTCATCTAAAATGTTTTCTTAGGGGGAAAATTTTACCTTCTTAGCCCGAAATGCCGCCAACATCAGACCTCTGCAGAACACATTCTATACTATCTTGGACTTCTTTGGAGGGAAATTTATTCTTCTCCCTTCCTCGTTTTTGACTTTCTGCTTGTCAAAGGATTTTTGCATTTGATCTGACTGTCTGGTCATGGAGATTAGTAACTACTACAACATATATGAGTGCATACACCTTTTTGAAGGTGTATGCACTCATGGATTTGGTCTAGCGCTGCTGACTTTGGGGTATGCAACAACACACACACACACACACACCAACACACACACATACACACACGCACACACACACATATATATATATATAGAACTAAAACCTCGCTTCCTTATCCCCACCTTTATTTTTCATTTTTGATTTGAAGAAGGAAAGTCAAAATTTCCATTCTAGAATAAAAATGCACGTCTTGAGAATAATAAAAGAGAATAAATTCCTGAAAAATGAATCATTAATAAAATACTCACCAAAGAATGCCCAGATCACTACAAAAATGGTGAGTCCACGACTTTCTCGCTTGAGTAAGATGGAAATTATATAACCCAATGGTAAGGTGGCCCATCCGTACAAAAAGAGAAACAACAAAAATGTACCTGAAATATTTCATATTATAGTAAAAAACATTCTTTCAACACCATTGTATCATATAATTCTGATAATATATTTTTTTGCAGTTAAATCCACAAATACATGTCACATTAAAAAAATAGCAATACATATGGAATTTTTTCACTTAATTGCCCGTAAATTGCCACTTCTTTAAAAAAGTGCTAGAATTCCTTTTGTGATTTACATTGATTTCATTTCCTGATGATTGAATCAATCCATTATTTTCCAAGTTTCACAGTTCAAATTTCTAATATTGATTTGTAATTTAATTCCACAGCCTTCCTTAAATAGCAATATTTTGTGCACTTACTTTAAACATGTGTCTAGCTCTTTTTTCAATTCCTACTATCAGCTCACACTCTCCCTATGTATATATTGTTCACATTTTCTATCGTTTGTAAAATACTTTTTATTCAAACACTGAAGTCCAAATATATATTTTTTAAATTATAGACGATGACACTTGATGTTAATACAATTTTTTTTTCAGATATTAATTCATTAATTTAATTTTTTCAGTAAATTTTATTTGGTACTCAAAATCGTTTCCAAGTTTGTCTCCAATTACTGAGATTTTTCTTTGTTGACCTAAGTAGAAAATGAATTAATTTTATTTATATTACTTGTTTTGATATGTTTTTAAGGATTGTAGGGTTTGCTGAAAAAAGGAGGTAGCTCTGTTTCTTCTTGTTTGCAGAAAATCGGCTGTAGCACCAGGAGCTACCTGTATATTGCAACAAACCAATGAGACAAAGAGCTCCATCACTTGAGTTAGCACGAGAACTAACGATTGGAGCTACAGCTTTCTGGCACCTAACGAAAAAGTTTTTACTTTGCATGATATCACATGCAACCTAAGATTCCCCTAATTGGAGCTGCATCATTTTTGGAGTAAACCCATCAATTTTGTTAAGCTCTATTAAAGATGAATACGATTTTCATGACAAGAGAAAGTCGAATGCTTTTTATTCGATTAGAGCTATTCGTATGAAACCATAAAACATAGAGCATTATGTGAATCATAAATCGTTGGATCTTACAAATGACTGTTTTTAAAGGGGTCACACTATTTTTGTCTATGATTAGTTGAATTGAACGACGAGAAGCTTTTGATCATTGAAAATTATTTCAATAGGTCCAAATAGTATACAGTTAAAGCTCTTTATTCGGGGGTATATCCATAAATATGCCGAGAATACAGAAACCGTGAATACGGAATGATAATTTATATGGGATTATAGGAGATACGTTCCTAGGTGACAAAATTAAAAAAAAAAAAACAAATATATAAAACACCAATTTAATTGAAGTTTTTGAACATTTTGATTCATTATCTTAGGGTTTAGGCAATGGTTTGAAGAATTTTGTTATTTTCTCTTGTTTGGTAGTTTTTAAAAGCTCCTTCAATTCAGACTGATACGCAGCAGTCGCATTAGCAATTAGCCTCTTAAAAATAAGACTTCGTTCCATAGACGGATCAATGTTCATAAAGAAATCGCAAATCTCATTTGCCATTCTTAAAACTTCACTAAGACTTTTCAAATGAAATGTCACGTTTCCAGTGCTTATTGAAGCCTCTTCTTCGACGGGCTGTGAATTTAACATTTCCTCCAAGTCGGTTTCATTCAAATCTTCATCTTGCGATTCTAGCAATTGCTGAATGTCACTTGATTCTATCTGTTCGAACCCATCTCGTTCTATTCTATTCGCGATTTCAGCTATGTTTGCAGTTTGCATTTAACAACATATTTTAGGCAAAGTAGTAATCTATTTTACTTTTTTTATTAATCCATTTGATGGCATTTACAAAAGATATTGGGTTGGATACCTATTGAATTCCTTTTATTATTATGTACGTACTTATTAGATCCGCGAATAAAGAAATTTTTAGCCACAAATATAGGAATTGAGTCGCATTTTTTAAATCCGCGAATAGTGAAAACGCGAAGGAAGGAAGCGCGAATATTCTTGATATGGGTCTTCTAAATATAATTTTTAACTACGCCCAAAGAGTTAGATACATAACCATTAATTTACTTTAAAATTTACTTATCTGTATATTTAAAATAATTAGCAAAACAAAAGTGCCGCTCACCCATCTCTAAATAAAATGTCTGATTTCGCAATTTTTTTATATGAAAGCTCATAACCCTTAGATACACAATCAACTCATTTTTTGTGAAAAATGTCAAAAAGACATCACTACTCTGCTGTAGAATCTATGTAGGGCTAAACCTTGACAGAGTCTCTCTGCTGCGACCATTTTGTCTACTTCGCCATTTCATATGAAAAATGGATCCTTAGACATAATATCAACGGGTGATTGCTCCAACTTCATTTTCCGAGAGATATGTTCCGTTATTTTTCAGAATTCGCCTTATCAACAGGACCGATTTTGTCTACAGTTCTTTAATTCAAAAGGAATCCCCAAATATCATTTCACTGTAAATATTCAGTGAAATGATATTCTCTATCAGGAAAACAATGACAAAATTTACCAGTCACCGTTTAAATTTCACCAATTCTATTGAGAAGTGGCTGAGTCCTAAAATAACTCATCAATGGTGTCATGCTTTCCTTTCATTCCACTCCATTTACAAAGACAATTCCAAAATAAAATTAGGATAGTATTTCTCCCGTCCCAAAAAATGAAATGATTTCTCCAATTTATTTTGCCACTTTGTAAGGATTGTTAATCAATCACTATGGTCTGTAGCTACCATCAAAGTGTAATGTACAAAATGTTAGTTTCAGTTTTTACTTCAAGATATAATTCATCACAGTTGATTGGCATGGCGAAACTAGTGCTAAGAATATGGTGACCGGTGTTATCGAAATCAGTTGATACAATTTTTAAAAAAAATCTAATTCTGTATATTTGTTTCCATTCATTTTACACCACAGTAGTATAATCTTTACTTTAAGAATGAAAAAAAATCTTAAAATGTTCTTCAAAATGTTGAATCGAATATTTTGGGACTCCAATGAAAAATTCGTCTCTTATCAAGTCAGTTATATCAACTTCTATTATGTCTTTGGACGTCCCTTGAAGATTCGATTTCTTTCTTTTCCTCATTAGAGTAAATGTAATGTTTTTAATGAATGTGTTGCAGCGATCAGGATTGCATATTTTATTAACTGAATAATTGGACATCAGATGATTTCTTTTGATTCAATTCCTACCATTAGTTCACACTCTACCTATATACATTTATATATCTTGTTCAAATTTTCAATCTTTAATAATTCCTCCATTCAATTTCAAATATATTTTTTAAACTAGTGGTGGATGACAGTCAATGTTAATAGAGTTTTTTCTTTCAAATATTAATTCATTAATTGAATTTAATTAAATTTTTAATGCTTGCAATAGAGTTTTTGCAGTTTGTAATGCTCATTGAAACCGACAGGTAGTAGCTCAATCGATAAGATGCAACGATTTCAGTATTTTTCACATGAAGGTGATGAATGCGAGTTTGATTCTTGCAAAAATTAAATCATTTTTTGTTACGTAATAGTTTTTTCTTAATCATTTAATAAAAAGTAACTAAAATGAATATTTTCTTCGTTGACCTAAGTAAGAATTGAATTTTCAAAAAAAATATTTATATTTCCTGTTTAAAGGTAACTTTCTTTGCGTTTCCTCAAGAAATATGTCTCCTAATCTTTCAGTCTCTACAAATTTTTTTGTATGAGTGAAGAAAATACGTATTCTAAGAAGTCGGGATGAATTTGATAGAATAGGAAATCGTTTCCGTATATATCTGTAAAACATATCCAACAAATATGTTACCCATATGTCGTTTGAAATATGTTACCTATAGTGTTCTGTATAGTATCTGGATTTGGTGTATACAGTGCAGGAAACGCAGAGGCTATTACTGAACAATTCCTGTTCAATGAGTGGTAATATAACGTACTTAGTGGCTTGATGACTATACATGACCACGCGATTCTCCCTCCATGGCTCACGATATCGTAATGTTAAAAGTCAGCAATTTTGTATCCCAGCATATATAGTGTCATCAAAAGAAAGAATAATTTACCGTAATATGTATTAAAGGCTGTGGGATGTCGCATTAATGATCCCAGAGCTTGGCGATAAACATAGCGATCATTTGGTGACTTTGGTGACAAAATGGATACTTCTCGAAACTACTAGCATTTTATTGATCTCTTCATTAGGAACCCAGATAAGTCCAGACACTTCCCTGAGAACTATAAAAGGCCGGCACTCTCAAGCTGGAGTGGTTTTGAATTTTTAGCCCTGAACCAAAGAGTAATCCTGAATTGAGAGGGGATATAGTATCGTCGTGAAAGAAATAGTCGCCAATTGCAGGCGGAGTCGGCAGCTAAAGCGAGAAGAGACAGAGGAATTGTTCAACCGTCTGGAGAGACTGTAGAGTAAAGCTCCGATGATCCCTTCTCCTGCTGAATCCTGAATGGCCGCTTTGTGTGCTGTGGACGTTGTCACATCGGAATTTCTAACTGTGAGCTATGGTCTACTGCTGTTGAGTGTGCTGTGTCTTCATCTTCACCGTACATATTTGTCATCTTTGTGCTTCTCTGTCTTCGTGTAAATAAACGTCGTCTTTGTTTTCCACTAAAGGGCGTTCATTGTGTTTATCTCACACTATACACCCACTACACAGAAATGAACTGGGCGGATAGGAAATCCGTAATAATATATGTCTCTCCGACTTCAACTAAAAGATATAGATCGTAACGTGAGCAGTGAAGGAAATATTACGTGATCATGAGCTTAAAAGGAAAATCAGTTCTATGAGGACATTGAATCCAAAAATAAGTGCTGTGGTGGAATGCAGATTACTATGATCTATGCAGGAAGTAACAGGACTTGTGTTTTTAGGAACATTTCTTTAATAACCACATTCACACACAGAACAAACATGAAAACAAGACATAACAAAACATTCACGCGCTCAGCTTAACAGTACAATATCACATTTTATTCTAATTACACTCGCAATGCGCAATGCATTCTATGATAGCCTATCAGGCATCACCATCTGGTATCCAAAAGAGAAGATAAAAGTTATATACTTACAACGACGTGTGGTTATATAATACTTAAATGACATCTTGTCTTCCTGAGGCAACAGGGCGACATATCAGTCAGTAAGTATATCCCTAATAATTTTGACTAATACCGTTCATATTAATATAAATGGTTTCTAGTCCATTAGTACTATCTGTTATTTAACACTAGAAAGACGGAGACTTAGTGTATACTTATATTGCCAAAAAGCAGCCAAAATGACTGCATAGTGAAAGAATAACTAATGTGTAAGGAAATTTGTTTTAAATTAATTTTTAATATTTCTTATACTATTTACAGTCATATAGCAAGTTATTAGTAAGTATCAGCAATAAAAAAAAATTACTTCATTTGGAACAAAAGTAATTTATTCATTTTTTGTACATTTTAAGCAAACGTAAGTTGAAATTTTTATGTGTACATCTTCCGCAAACATACTTTTGACATTTTTCATATATATTATTTGTTTTGTTTTTGTTGCAAAATCATACTTGACAAAAGTTTCGTTTGTTAGAATATGTTGTATTTGATGTTTGTGGGTCCTAATTTTCTGATGACTTTCTGATGGCAGGTCTGACATAAAGATTCGAATGACAAGTAACGAACAAATGACGGTAATCAAAAAATATATAAACTGTTATACGAAATCGGAGCCAATCTGATTTCATATAATCAGATTGGTTCCAATTTCATATAAGAAATTTATTCAATTCAATAATAAAAGTCATTTGATTGTTTAAAATTTTCCAAGTTGTCAAAATGACTGCTTTTAGGCAATACAGGTATAACACATATATATACCAGAAATGAAAGAGGGGGGGGAAGGCAACTACAATGATTAATAAACGTATTTATATGTTGTACAAAAAGTCACAAAATTCTAAGAAGCTGTGTCATTATATACACAATTGTTTTTCTAACTGAAATTGACAACCAGTCAAAATGACTGTCTTAGGCAATCTAGTGTTAAAGATACCGTACACATTTCAGATAATAAATAGTAATAAAAACGGTCATCTTACCTATGGCGTCCGAATGCGTCCCAAAGAAAACGGAAGGAAAGAAGAAGGCAGGTGGTAGGATCATAAAAATACAAACGACGAAGTAAATCAAGTAATCCCAGAGGAAGACAGCAATCCAGTACAATGCAGTTGGAATCCCACTCATTAGTTGCAACAGCTTGGCTTTCGTTGTCCTTTCATGCAGAGACATTAGGATAAAACTGAGTGAGAGGAAAGTACAGATCAATGCCACATAAAACATTACCCCTCCTCCAGAGGATAAGGCAACAAAACTAAAATCAAATTTATCCCTAAGAGATATAATAGGTTCAAGGGTCAATGAGATACTCCCAGTGTCCGCTATGTGTCTCAAGAAGGCAGTTTGCATTAAGAGAAGAGACATGGGCAGAGAATGCACGGATCCAGAGTTATACCAAGCTGTAAGATTCACGGTTCCGCTTTCAAAACTGTCAAATGTGCCTCCCACAATGAGTCTCTTTAAATACTTGGCAAAATTTTTATTTCCGTAATTCAAAACATAATGCGTTGGCTCGGCAACTTTCTCCGCGCTGACTTTGTTCGACTCCAAGACGGTCTTGTATGTCTCGACGATGTTGGAAAGACTTGGGTCTTCGTAGTAATAAAATCCGTCGGTCGATCCGTACACGCTGCTGATATCGAGTTCCAAAGGCGGATTCGGAGTTTTAAGTGGGTCGTTGATGCTGTAGAAGCACATCAGCATCATGATGAATGGGATGGCTAACTGGATGAGGTGGAATTTCCAGCGCCTTTTGCAGAAATGGAAATGCTTCAGCAGCAAGGCTCGAAATTGATTGGGCAGACTGGCATGCAGTGTCGAATGGAAAGAATCTCTGCCAGCATCTGAAATATCATGGATGATCATTTTAAAAGTAAAAGAATAACAAACAAATTTTGCTTTGTCAGAAGGTTTTATTTAAAATTAACTAATATATCCAGCATTTCATTGTAAAATTATATTCATGTTTCTAAATGATGAAATTTAAACATTGATTAATTAATGATTTGACACGAAAATTTCATTAAAACACAGTTTTTACATCAATATTTGTGTGCAAAATTTAATGTATCTAACATAATCTAATAATAACATAACATACAATAATAACATAACATAATGTATAACATATTTATAGTAAATGTTTTAAAAAATACCTTATATGAAATCTGCTCTTAAAAAAGAACAGTACTCCCCCGAGTACCCTATTCGAGATTATCCGGCTTCCGTACTATCCTACCTAACTCTCATATGTCGTAATTAAATGAGGAAGGTAAGGCGTTGCATTGACAATATTTCCAAGGCAATGGTAGTGGGTGTCTGCTACGATTTACCTGACACCAACTGTCTTTACCTGTCACAAAGCTCTTTGCCTAAAGAACTTTGCTCTTTACCTGTCACAAACTGTCTTTACCTGTTACGAAGTTCTTTATCTGTCACAGTCTTTACCTGTTACGAAGTTCTTTACCTAAAGAACTTTGCTCTTTATCTGTCACAGTCTTTACCTGTTACGAAGTTCTTTACCTAAAGAACTCTGCTCTTTATCTGTCACAGTCTTTACACGTCACGAAGTTCTTTACTTAAAGAACTTTGCTTGCTGTTTACCTGTCACATCTTGAGCAAAATACAAGATGTGACAGGTAAAGAGCAGAGTTCTGCTCGTTGTTCGTTGTTTCATCAGTGTGTAAAAGACCCCGCTTGTTGCCACTATTTCTGACGATAACTGCACGGTATAATCAGTACAGTATGCGTAAAATGTACTTGGGATATGACAAACACGTTCATTGCCACTACCCACGCTTGATATCAGGACCATCTATCTAATTAGATTGCCCCTTCTTTGCTATCTTTTAACTGTAATAGAGTAGGTGTCATCTAATAACATGGTTTGGTACAACTACATATTATTTGTAACGCACAGGCACGTCAGTGTTAGCGAATGTGTTAATGCTTTTAAGTGTACCACAGTGAAGATTTCAAAATGGGGGATAACTGGAAAAAAAGTTGTAGTGACTATAGAGGAGAAATTAGCTTCTATATAGCGACAAAATTCTGATGTGACAAGAAAAATTAATAACTGCTCTGTGATTCACCGATCCACTTTCATATTCTACGTTGACATTATATGGAGAGTTTAATACTTATTAAGAAGTCTAAAAATATGGATTATGACGATGAGTCTTGAAATATGGTTGATGGGCAAAGAAACAAGTTTATAGAACTTCTACTTTACCAGCTTTTTTTGTTGTTATCCATCATATCCTTCCGCCACATTAAGGCAGATACTCTGAAATGTACTGTGAGTTTGTTATTTACAACGTCAGGATTACAAATGTGACGAAAAACAAATATGTTTGAAGAATATATAATACTATCAATGTAAAAAACTTTCTTATAAAATACTGCAATAACTGCCGGCATCCTGACACATGGGTAGTGCTACTTCCCAGTGATCTTAGCGTCCAGGTTCGAGTTATGGTTGTTCTTAATCTATATTTTATCTGTGAGGTGTGTGAATGTGCACCTTGTAAAACGGGGTTGTGCAAGCGAATGTGTGTGTCATTTTCATATGAGCTAGAAGTCAGACTTCTGCCCTCTGGGTGCTCAAGGGTCCTTAATCTCAGAAGCGGCTGCACCCTCTTTCCGAGGAAGCATGGACACGACATCATCATCCACATTGCTGAGATGCATCAATTGATATGCATCCAGTTTCTGTTGAGATTTTAGAACGTTTACAAACTCTTAAATGTAGGGGATACCATATTTTATTTTGCTGGCTCCCCAGTCACGTAGGGATCCGTGGCAATGAGCAGGCAGACCAAGCTGCAAAAACTGCCACTTGTTTCTCGAATCGCAGGATACAATATTGTGATGCAAAGAAATCCGTTGTATGCCGAATATTTTTTTTGTGGCAAGAAACATGGGATTTCAGAAGGAACAATAAATTGTATTCAATTAAGCCTTTTACGAGCTTATGGCCAGTCTTATATGTGCTTAGGGATGACGTTATATTAACACGTCTTCGTATAGGGCATACTCGTCTTACTCACAAACATGTACTATTTGGTGATAGAGCGCCTATATGTCCCACATGTCAAACAGATTTTACAGTTCATCACATTTTGATCGAGTGCTCAGCTTTTAATATTCATCATAACCAGTTTTTTCACTAATCATCCTTAACTCTCGCTGATTTATTGGGAGAGAACCACCACTCAAACATTTTTAAATTTTATATGCTATTAAATTTTTATCTTGCGTTTAAATTCTTCAAGCTGTTTTTAACTTCTTAAACTTTTCATTGTAAATACATAATCCTGTGCTACTGTTTCCAGTCTTTTTTAGCTATTATGTTCTGCTTTTATGCAACTATTCATTTATTTCAACTTTAATCATCATTTAACCACTTTTTAACCATATGGATGGCGCAACTTGGCCAAAGATGGCTACTGTGCCAAAAAACCCAAAACAACCAACCAATTGAGATACATACTGAGAGACAACATCATCATCATGACTGGGATATTTCTATCATTCTAACTTTAAAAAATAAAACTGGAAAAGTCCGTCTAATAAATTAATAATTATAAAATAATGATAGTGATAATGAATAACTTAATTAAACATTAGATTAAAGCATATTTAATAAATAAATTTATGAAGCATAAAACATACAAAAAGAAATTATACCTTCTGTTTCTGTGCTTGTAATTTGAGTTGCTTCACCAGATTGTAGGTTTTGTTTCGTGTGTGATATATTCGATACACTGCCAAAAGAATTTATGTTATTAAGAAAATACAATAAATATACAGTGAGCATTTTTTTCCTATAAAGTGGAAAATGCAATCCGTCCGAATTCAAGCCGCAGGTCTATCAAGATAATTTAAGCTGCAATTTGGATCCACTTTTTATACATGCCATCAGCACATTCATAAGAATTTTGCTCAGTTTCTTTTTTGTCATTAATCACGAGTCACTTGCTGGCATATTGCGCTCTTGTAGCCAAACCACATTATTACAAATTCAGAAAAAAAATGTATACATAAATAAGATCTTGTCACGATACATAATTTAGGAATCCATGATATAATGTATGTTATAGATACCTCTCTCTCTCTCTGTGTATATATATAATCAATTTAAAAGAATTCTTTTCATTTAAATAGCTATTTATTTTTTATAAGCTATTATAATTTAACAGATAAAACTTTAGATTTAATTCATAACGAGCATTTTTGAGTTAATATTGCTTCAAAATATTGAAATGAAAATAAAAACGTGAAGAAGGGTTTGAAAATCCGAATTATCTGATCTTATAACAGCCAAATTAAAAAGAAATTATTTTAAACCTTAATTTAAAGTTGGACCCAACATTTGAGACATATGATTTGTCAGTTGTAGAGACAAGTGTTTCTGCCGGTTGAGTCAATAAAACTGGAGTAAATGTTTGACGGTGGGAGTAGGCCATTTACCTGCGGATGAACAGGATGTAGACCTTGCTATTGCATTCATTGCTCCAATTTTTTTAATTCTTGTTATTTCTTATGAAACTTGTCAAACACAAGCTGTGGGACTTTCTCTTGTTTCAGTAGACATTTAGGACCAAGAATACGATTCAACTACCCATACACCACACTTCTTTTTACGGGACGAACTTCATTAATTCATCTCATTCACAGATCATAATTTAAATCTGGATCAGAGATCAATCACCTTTGAATACATACCACCAGTAGCATTATCTCGAAATGGAAGATTTAGGGGCCAAAACATATTTATGCGTAAACCAGTCACCACAAACACGGGGAGTCTTCGACCGGCGGGGTTCGAACTCACAACTCAAGGGACTGGAATCTAACGCTCTACCAACCAGGGTATTCCAACTTTTTTTTTCAGTTCTTAAAATGATCCATGAAGAAAATTTTTTTAACTGATTGACAGTGGCAAAATAAATGCGTTTATTTAAACGAATGTCTTTTTTTTAATGTTTGAGGCTTCTTCTGATTTAGGTAAAAAAGGTCGAAAAAAATTCAAAGAGCTCGACCTATCAACAAGGCTACCCCAACCTTTTATTTTCCAGTTCTTAAAATGATCCATAAGGAGAAATTACTTAATTGATTGACGGTGGCACTATGAATGCGTTCATTTAAACAAATGCCTTTTTTTTTTTTTTGAATTTTCGAAACTTCTTTTGACTCAGGAATAAAGATCAAAAAACGTGAAAAAACGGTCCAGGCTGGTAAGGCACAGGATTCAAGGGAATCAAATCCAACGCCCTACCAACCTGGCTATTCCAACATTTTTTTCCAGTTCTTATTGGGTCGTTCGGAAAGCCATTTCGTATTTTTGTGTCAAAATGAAAAGAAATTTTCGTTTAATGAATAAATTATTTATTAAATTATAAAATTGCCATTCTGGTCTAATACCTTTTGCCATTCTGGTCTAATACCTTT
>JAPMOQ010031380.1:54747-69814 GCA_026543055.1 Argiope trifasciata
AATATTGTAATGCGTGCCATTACTGGCACGTGTGCCACTGGTTCACCATCCCTAGACAAAAAGTTTTCGAACAGTTATCAGGTGACGAGAGTGACATCTGAATTCTCATCGATATCTTCGGATTTCTAGCCATACTAGCAAGAGGGAATTTGGCCACAATGGATTAGATATGTGTTAGTACAGTTTTTAAGTTGGCTCATCGAAGAAGTGGGGCTTCGAATTTTTAGACTTTAGTCTTTTAAAGCTTTTAGACCTATAGACTATATATAAAATATACAATGTTAAGCTCCTTCATCAAAAATGATGGAAATAAACAAGTAATATGGAAAGTTGTTAGTAGACAAGTAGAATACGCAACAAACAGAATGTAACGGTTGATAGATTCAAGCCAATCGAAGTAAACTTAGAAATATCTAATGCTGCGATGTTTCGATCTAGAAGATATTATTTTTCATAGAAATGAAGTAACTCACAGGAAATAATTTCTTAATCAAAACAGAGACTCTTCTAGAAGGGTTGTTATAATTCACTAATGATCCTATTACCGAAATTCCTGTAGATTCTGGAATCTTCTGTTTTGTCTCTAGATTCATCTGCAAGTGGTTGCCAAGTTTGCCGTCATTAATCTGTCATCCGTCTGAGTAAATTTGTCCTCCTTGCAATGAAACTAACTGCCCTGGGAGGTAGCATCTCATAATTCGTAATTCTATTAATATGATTTACATGTAATTAATTAATTTTTCTAAACACTCTGATTACTCATGTTTAGACGCTGCAAAACTCTGCCAGATAATATCTATAAACAAGTAATGAAAGAAAAGTAACATACTTTGGAATCCCCAATAATGGCTATTGCAAGACACAGTTTTCTTTTGTCTGAGTAAGATAGATTAGACACGCTTTCGGCTTTTTTATTTGTCATTTTCAAAATTTCCAAAGTTTGATCTACTTCATAATTTAGTCCTCGCAGTGACGTTCCTTTCATCTGAAATTAAAGACAAATAATAAATTAAAACTTAACATTTGAACATTAAGTTAATGTTATGACTTTAAAAGAGCAGTTCAAGTATTTATAAAAATTTATTTCGTGTACCTCGGAAATGGTTCAAATGATTTGGATCAAATTTTATAATTGGATAAGTTTACATATATAAGTGTTTTTCTTGAAGAAATGCAATTTTGCACACATGAAAAAATTTATAATTAACTATTACGTCCTTTTTCTATCTGTTTTCATCCTGGTCATGTCATATAATGCCATCTCGTAAAATTTTGGGGTACTTGCAATGTTGCCAGGGGATATTAATCTTCTGGTGTCTTAAAAATTTGTAAGATGGGGCAGAGGGATGTGAATTGATTTATGATTGAAAAATATCCATATGTAATCAGTATCTAATATTATCTCAGAAAAAAAAGTAGAAATTTTCGAACGAAACTTGGTGGCACTAAACTACATAAATAAACGTGTAAGCGAGTATAAATAATGAGATTTCTCTTCTCTGTCATGCGGCTTACTGAAAAATAACTCATGGTTTTTGTACATCGTCTATGAGTGTATATCATAACTATTTCACCTACATACTTATTTACATTGTTAATGACTATATTAAATTAAATTTCCTCCACATTTCTTTCATAATTTTTGGATTTTTTTACTTCATTTTTCTTTCAGTTTTTTCCTGACTCTGCTGTAAATACTCTAAATCACCGGTAAAAGAAGTGACATGGTGGCCTGATAATAAGGTCTCGGCTTGTGAGCCATAGGATTCCAGGTTCGACACCCGATTCCACCAAATAATCTGCGTGTAAGATGATCACCAAATCTGCCAGGCTCAAATATCCTCCTGTTTGTAGGGTGTAGTGAGGAGAAGGGAGTTCCAAACCCAATTGACCTCGTCATCTGACCACGGCTCAAAATTACGAGGTTTTCAATGAAATAGTCCCTAGTATTTTTTTACAACGGAATGGTAATGTAACAAATCTAAACTAATCGCAGATAAATGATATCAGTAGAATGATTCCTCAAAAACTTCTTTTGTATATTTATGATATAAAACGTGTATATTAATGAGTTTTTGGTATATTAATGATATACAAAATAACTCACTCTTAAACCGCATAAGTTTATGAATATTAGCAAGGCAAAGAACTCCCCGAGAGCTCATATTTTTATTTTCACATGAAACTTGGAAGTTTCGTAGAATAGTAAAGAAAACAATACTTTAGTACCTGAAGTTTTTGAGATCTTATTCACAAACAGAAAGAAATGTGGATTTTGGACTTAGGGAGATCTAAAACTTGAAGAGTCATCAACATCTGGATTTTGAATACGATCTGGATTGCAACATCTTTTCTTTCGATACTTCTCGTATAAGAAATTATAAGAGTTAAAATGGTCGCTGCTTAATGTTGAATAATCAAAATGTGATAATTGAGTTAATCGGCAACAAAGGCTATTATCTTTTAATTTCAAAGTTAAAAGTTTGTGTCATTCAAAGTACAAAATGGAACTCAAAGACTGTTAAAACAATGTTACTTACTGCAGCATAGATTTTCAAATGTTGCTCAACCGAAAATCCGTCATATAGGACATTGTGCTGTGGGCAAAACCCAAGAAATTTACGAGTTGTATTTGTTGAAACATCCAATCCGTTTATTGCAGCAATACCTGATGTCGGAAGTTCTTTACCTGTAAAATTCGAATATATAATGGTTTAATCATATATGCACTATTCATATTACAGAAACATGGAGAAGGCAAAAACACAATCATAGAATAACTTAATTTTATTATTATTACTATTTAGAACAGAACTCAAAGAAATCAAGTCGTATTATAAAAGTTTCTCTCAAAAAAAACATTAAGGTTTTAGGATATACGTTTAAGGAAGAAGTTTACACTGTGTCAAAACATCGGAATATAGACTTAAAGAAGAATATATTATCGCATTGAAACGAAGCATTGCCGAGTCTGAATAGCTGAATGGTTATGGCGCTGGACTCGTAGTGCTGAGATCATGTGTTCGAGTCCCAGTAGACTTAAAACTTGTTTAAATATCTTTCCTTGATTTGTTTTTCCTTTATTTCCTCTTCCAAAAGATTCTGGACCTTTCGTTAATTTATCAGATAAGTGCTCTGGACTTTTCTTACTGTCTCCAGAAAGGTATTCTGGAACTTTCCCTAGTTGCATAAAAGCTGAAGATCTCTCAGTCACAGTGTTCTTAGTTCAGAGTTGAAATAATAAATTGATTTTACTCCACCTCCTGTGTCTTCTTCAGTTCTATCTACGTAACAATACACAGGTTGGTTATAAGGAAACTTCCCTATAATATCCTACAACGCAAAGGAATGAATGAATTGCAACGAAATTTGGTGTATAGACAATATACAAGATACGCTCACGGAATTTCGAAAAAGCAATTTTTAGTTCTAAATTGTTTACCAGAGGCTGCCTTTTTCGGAAAAAACGTTCATTTTAATACAATAAAAGATCAAAATAGAATACAGAAACAATATTAACATTGATTGATTCGTTTCTGAACACTTAGTCATCGAACCATATTAAGAAAAAGTCAGAAAAAAATAACAGTATTCTGTTTAAGAAAAAAAAGCTCAAGTTTCCAGAAACAAAAGAAACTTAGAACGAAATTGCACAAGAGGAGCTATTGCTAATCATGTCCAAAGTGACATAAGAAAATGTACTCTATGAGTCCACTCTCATTCACCTGAAAAGTTTCAAGTGGATGGGCCGTGTGCTCAACAGCAGATCGTAACAGATCAATTGTGGTGCTTTGCACATGAAGCGTAATGGAGTTCTTTAACACATTCAACGTCGCAACAAGATACCGCCATAATTACAGATGAAAACATTGACATAACACATGACAACGACTGTCAATGATTCAAGCCCTTTTTATGCATAAAGTTTCCTCTTCTTTGCAAGCATGCAAAACTCGACACTTTTTTTATGAATACGCAACTTTTACTGGTTTTAGATTTCACTACTCATACTTTTTGTTCTGGATTGTTGATTTTATCCCTATTATATTCGAAAAATACGGCATCTGGTGGACATTTTGGGGCTTTTTTTTCAAAATTTCATGGGCGCATTTTATATACACTGATGGAAAAAAAAATCCCAACACTAGGAAAGAGCTGTGCTAGATAAACGAAATTTGGTAGGCGTGTTTATACATCTGAAAGATGACGTCGATTCACATTTTGAGCTACGTGCGTAAGTGTGGCGCTAGTAGCGACACTATGAACATGCAAATGAGGTTTGCTTTAAATGAGAGCTGTAAGGTTCGTGATCATTATTTACAATTGAGATTTGACGTAGTGGGTTAATGTTAGTCGAGGATGCCTCTGAGAAGATGAAGAATCCATTATCAACAGCTCACTGAGTTTGAACGAGGTCGTGTTGTAGGGCTACGAGAAGGTGGATTTTCTTTCCGCGATATTGCTGAAAGACTTGGCAGGAATGTATACACTGTTCATGAGTATTGGTGGCAGTGGTCAAGGGAAGCCTTAAGAAGATCAGGTTCCGGATGGCCACGTGGTACTACTGAGAGGGGAGACCATCGTATTCGGCGTATGGCTGTGGCTAAGCGTACTGCGTCTGCAGCTGAAATTCGAGCTGCAGTTGGCACCACAGTGACACAACGAACTGTTACAAAACGGTTACTTCAAGGACAGCTCCGAGCCAGACGCCCTGTACAGTGCATTCCACTGACTCCATACCACTGCCGTTTGCGACGTGAGTGGTGTCAAGCTAGAGCTCATTGGAGGACGGAGTGGAGATCTGTTGTGTTTTCTGATGAAAGACTGTTCTGCCTTGGTCGCAGTGATAGCCGTTTGTTGGTTTGAAGGAGGCCAGGTGAACGCCTGCTAGTGACCTGTCTTCGGCCTAGACACACAGGGCCTACTCCTGGAGTTATGGCTTGGGGAGCAATTTCGTATGACAGCAGGAGCACTCTCGGGGTTATCCCACGCACCCTGACTGCAAATTTGTTCGTCAGCCTAGTGATGCAACCTGTTGTGCTGCCATTCATGAACAGCATTCAAGGGGGTGTTTTCCAACAGGATAACGCTCGCCCTCATAACGCTGTTGTAACCCAACATGCTCTACAGAGTGTCGATATGTTGCCTTGGCCTGCTAGATCACCAGATCTGTCTCCAATCGAGCACGTATGGGACATCATTGGACGACAACTCCAGCGTCATCCACAACCAGCATTAACCTTGCCTGCATTGACTGCCCAATGGCTCTACCTGTGATCTTGAAACTTTAATCAATTAAATATGTTACCTAGACAAATGTATTCCTAAAATTTCATTACTGTACAATAATTTTTTCTTGGTGTTGGAATTTTTTTTCCATCAGTGTATATTCTCTATACCAAATTTTGCAGCAATCTGTTCATCCTTTTGCGACGTATGATGTTTTTTTATAGGGGAAGTTTAACTGTAACTATCTAGTATATTATGAGAAAAATTAAAAGCAGATATTAACCTATATCTCAAAGTATTAAGAACCCTATCTATTGTATTAAGAAACAATTAAGCAAAAATCTTTTTCTCAATATCAGAATACGAATTCCTACATTGTCTTATATTTAAAAAGAAAAGGCGTTTATTTTCTATTTAAGATAGAGTTACCAATTTTTTTTCTTTCTTAATAAACAAGTAATAAGCATTTAGCGATTTAATTTTTGATGTGTGCTTCACATAAAATAAGTCAGTATTAAATTTTTCACTTTAAATTAATGATGGAAAAAATTCTTTTGTTAATAGATATATCTTAAAATAATTACTTTTTTGTGTAATGAATTTTATTGCATCAACAAACAAAGTGTATCATAAAAATGTCCTTATTAAAAAATATTAAGAAATCTAAAAATAATATGTGTTTTTTAAGCTGAATTTTAACTAAAGGAGCAAATTAAAAATTGCACTTTTTTTCCTTTAAAAAACGATTCTATTTGAATTCTTATTAAATTCTCGTACATAAGAATATTTTGCAATTAAATTGTTTTCTAAAATAGTTTGAAGAAAATGAGTAAATAAAAAAAATTCCTATCAAATTGGAAATATGTGTGGCAACGAGGATTTTATAAATAAAAATATTTTCGGCAATTTCATGTATCACATATAGTGTAAGTCATCGAATGAAAGGTCAAAAATATGAATCGAATTTCACTATGGTCTTGGTTTAGGTGAGCATTCTACCCCACATCATGATAAGAAACTAATAATATTTTTAGCATTCCTTTGGATTTATTTTCTTTCCAAATCTACCAGTATTAGGCATTTAATTAAACTTTTGCTTCCAGGGTTGTTCTATTTTACAAACTTCTGACATCGATCTCGTATATTTTTCCCTATGTGCTCTGACGTGCAGCTGATTTGTTTTGAATGCTGCTTTAATACATCAGAATTCCAGAAAATTTTCAATCATCCTGTGATAAACTTTTCAAAACTTGTCATAAATTAGTTTATACCTGAAAGAATATTTATTATTGATGTTTTCCCAGCTTCACTGTGGCCAAGTAGAGCAGTTATTTGTCCTTGATTGCATTTTAACGATATATCATGTAGGACCGTTTTCGAGGAATTTCCTAGTGGGATAACCTGTAGGAGCAAAAGGAATTGTTACAAACTTATTACTATGAATGTTATGTATATTCCTTATTGTGTAATCAATCACATATCAATATTACAATAAACAAATCTCTGATAATCAACATATAAGAGCTGCTATGAATTTAAAAAAGAAATGACGACTAGATAAAAACCATTCTAAAACAGATATGTATCTTTACATAGATAGAGAAAGAGAGAGAAAAAGAGAGGGCGAGTCAGAAACACTTAGCCAGACAGCGATTTCCAACTAAATCACAACACATGAAAACTATCAACACTTCAAAGAGTCAATCAATTGAGTTGCTTTAGCCTCCCGAATTTAAATTCACAATTTTTTCCGATATGAGCTAAATATGGAATTTTCATGAAGAATCATCAGATCTCGGTTACAAGTACAAATCAGGCTTTGCATCGACCATAACTCTTATTTTTGTCGCAAAGTTTATCACCATGTTAGAGGGGCGTGATGATTCGATGATATGGATAACATTAAGAATATATGTAAATCTTTCTTTCCAACCACGAGAATAAAGAGGTCCGGAAAAATGTTATAATTCGTAACAATATATTTTTAATTGCAGGCTGGAGAATGAAGATTTTAAATCAGTTAAATATAACTTTAAATTTTCATTACGCATGGTATTGTTATTGATTCCACAGGGTTCGTTTGTAGTGGGTGTATAATATGAAAACACATTCAGCAGGTCTCATCAGAAATTAACGACGACGTTTATTTTACATGAAGACACTATTACAAAGATGTTGAATATACAGACGACAAATATGCACTGGAAAGACGAAGGCAGGACTACACACTGTAGCAAACACTTGCTTAAAAGTCGTAAACAGTAGTAGTAACAACCACGGCACAAAAAGCGATCAGACGGAATTCAGTAGGAGAGGGAATCTTCATAGATTAGTCAAAGCTCACGTTGGTTTCTCCAAACGTCTGAAATTCTTTCCTTTTTCTTCCCTGACACGGCACCCGCTCAGTACGCTGATCGTAAAACGGTCTTTCTTACGATGATACTATACTTGCTGGGAAGCAAATTTACTGGTTTTTAACAATATGTAATTAAAGATGAGGAGAATGGAAGAATGTTATTCGGAGATCTTTGAAAAAATAATAAATCCTTATTGGACTTTACCTTTGATAAATCCTTGATGACGACGCTTTTAACAGAATCACTAGATTCCTGTTCAAAGTTGTCAGCATTTTCGCTTCTAACTAACTCGATTTCGCTTTGAACATTCCTTTTTTCACCGAACCAATAGCTTTTCTGAAAAAAAAAAAAGAAACTCGGCATCAATGATTCGTCAATAAGTAATTGATTGTTTGGAGATCTTGGAAAAAAAAACAAGAGAAATGTCTTTACCGTGAAGAAGAAATAGAATGGCTTGTGAACTCCGAGCTGCCATGGCCAGACCGTATCAATGTACCAGATTGCAATGATGTAGAAGAAGCAGGAAAACATCATCATAATGATGACCATCAGCATGTTGATGTCAGGGATGCTCGGATATTCAGTCAGATTACGCCACTGAACTCCTTCATCTAAATAAAAATTATAACAAAATATTTCAGCTCAAAAAATGAAATCATTAACAAGCCTTTGTAAAAAGTCTTATTTTACTTGATTTTACCCATTTTATTAACTAAAGTATAAAGTGTTTGCAGCTCTTCAGTTAACTTAGTTATATATTGATCCCGTATGAATCGCGCAGCTTTGCAGTGAAAGATTTGAAAATCTTCAATGTAAAAAGTATCCCATTTTTCAATTTCTTTTCTGTATTTCTTGAAACGTTTAAGAAAAACTCCATAACTGGTGCTTACAAATAAAATAATTGTGCTAAGACTCAAGACTAAATTGATAAGTCATTTCAATTCATCAATATCAAAATAATCGATTAAAAATTGAAAAATTAATTTTTTGTTCCATCTGTATCAAAATATCGATGGAAAAGTTTTAAAAAATCTCTTTGATTAAAGCAATCTTAGATCCGTAAAAAATTCTGACCTTAGGAGCTGAAGGTATTTTACTTGCCCTCAAGATTTCTTTAAGTATGGTTCACGAACCCAAATAAGCCATATTACTGACTCTCCGTCCGGCCTTAAGACACTCGGAAATAAATACTGAATAACAGGACCGCCGCGACAACATCACGGGTGGGAACTATGGTTGAGTTCTAAGGACCATCACCGGCCACGGTACAACCCACCCCGCAGGAAATACGTCCCGTCATCGATGGGAGAAGTCAAATTCCCCACCTCTATTGTACCCATCCGGCTGGCGAAATCTAACCACCATGACGGGAATATCTCATCCTCAGTTACAATCCCCCCCGTATGGGTCCATAACATCTATAAGAAAGATGAATTAGAAATTAAAAAATATTAAATAATTACAATATATGCATTAAATTTTTTATTACTCAGATATTACAATTATAGTAAACGGTGTTCCACGATTAACATAAGATTTGAATTCATCACCATTCGTGTTGACAAATGTTAGCAAAAATATTAAAAATCTATTTTACCGCTGATGTTTTAGGATTAGTAAAAATGGAGCGTTACGCAATAGAACAAAATGTTTTCATTGTTGAACAATTTGGTGGACACTGTTATAATATCGAAGAATTGACTCCTTACATCATATGATTTAATGGCATTGGATTTCTTATATTGCGTTATATAAAGTCAAAGGTCTATATCAAAAAGCCCACAAGCATGAGTGTATTTAAGGAGGAAATGTAAAGCTGCATCATTGAAATGCAGCCACATTTATGCAAAATGGTTATGGAAAATTTCGGCAAAAGAGTGCATATGTGCCATAAAAACCATGGAAGCCGTTTTACCTATATGTTTTTGCATAGCCCTATGTATTTTACGATTCAATAAAAATATAGCAATTTAAAGAGAATAAACTGTGTTTGTTAATTCAAACCTTGCATTAGCACGTTAACAAGTTTTCAAATTTATAACGTTCCGTTTTGACTAACCTTAAACTATCAGCTGTTGAATGGTATTTTTAATAATATTTCCAACACTTTACTGCACGAATGGTGGCTAATTAAAGTCTTCGTTAATTTTGGTAGACCTTTTACAAATGATAAAGCATCTTTGTATAACCTTAAATATAGCTTAGTTTTATTAACGTCTCGTTGTAAAGCAACACTATGGCTATTTTGGAATGGGCCTCGTCATTTTGAACCACGGTCAGATGACGAGGACAACACCTGAACTGGCATCCCCCTCTCCACACCATACCACACCAGTGGGAGGACGTTTGACCTGACAGATTTAACGTACAAGAGACCCCCTCACACGACGGTTCTTCGGTGGAATCGAATCTCCAACAAGAAACCCTCCTGTTCCGAAGCCGTGACCTTACCATCAGGCCACCGCACTGCACGAATGGTGGCTAATTAAAGTCTTCGTTAATTTTGGTAGACCTTTTACAAATGATAAAGTACTTTTGTATAGCCTTAATTGTAAGTACCTTTGTAAACAATTTAAAGAGAATAAACTGCGTTTTTATTTAATTCAAACCTTGCATTAGCACGTTGCTCAAATTTGTAACGTTCCGTTTTTTCTAAACTTAAACTGTCAGCTGTTAAATGGTATTTTTAATAGTATTTCCAACACTTTACTGCACGTCTGGTGGTAACTTCAATTCTTCGATACAGTGATACAAGTACAAATGATAAAGTATGTTTGCATCGTATAATCGTACAATTTTTTAAACGCATGTTTTCAGAAGTTATTTTTATATATTACTTAAAGACGTGGTTCACGTTTGCAAAAGTAGAATTTGTTATTGATTTTTTTTAAATATTTTATTCTGATACGCTAAATCATAAGCTGAAATTCTCTAAAGTTGCGTTTTCTCGATACAGAGAAAACAATTTTCAGAACTCACATCAATAAATCGATTAATATCATCACATTTTCATTCCATATAAATGATAATGATTTTTTTTTTAAAAAAAAGGACATTTTTTATATTAGATTTTTTAAAATAAGGATTAATAAACTATATTAAAAAGAAAAAATACGATATCATAAAAAAAACTTATAAAAACAAATGCTTTTCTTTATGCGGTTCAAAATGCACTAATTTAAAAGCAAAAATGCTAGAAACAAAACAAAAATTATATTTTTTTGATATTTTTTAAGAACAGCAAATCAATTACTGCAAAACAAAATGATTAACAATATTTTTATAAAAATGCAAACAGAATTTATTAATATTTTATATTACATTGACTGGTCGCATATCAAATCGATTGAGGTATCCGACGACGTTCGAAGGAAAAATTTGGAAAAATTGAATTTTTTAGAAACGATTTATGGTTTTTAAATGTATTTTTTAAATGTAAATTATAAACACTATAAATACAAAAAAAATTATTTCAAAACATAATGTATTTTGAGAAATGGGAAAATGTATAGTAAATTTTAATGAAATTGAACCGACACGGTTCACACTCTTCACAAAATTTTAATGCAGCAGTCCTATTTTTCTTTTTAAGCAAGTTATAGAATACAATGATGAATGAAATGAACCAGCATCTAAGAAACATTTTGAGTTGCAAAGAAGTTATGGGTAAAAATATACGCCCATATGCATTTTTATCATAAATTTACAACTTAATTTTTCTAAAAACACCTATAAATGAGGAAGTATTTCAACAAAAAAAAAAAAAACTTTTGGTTCATTTTATTAACCATACTATTTAGAACACACGCTGAAAGTTTTACGTGAACGCATTTGTCAATTTTTTATACACTGATGGAAAAAAATCCCAACACCGAGAAAAAATTATTGTACAGTAATGAAATTTTAGGAATACATTTGTCTAGGTAACATATTTAATTGATTAAAGTTTCAAGATAACAGGTAGAGCCATTTCAAATGTGAAATGTTGGTACATTAGTACCCGGTGTAATCGCCAGAATTTTGAATGCAAGCATGCAAACGTGCATGCATTGTGTCGTATAGGTGTCGGATATCAGTCTGTGGGATGGAGTTCCATGCCTGTTGCACTTGGGCGGTCAATGCAGGGACGGTTAATGCTGGTTGTGGATGACGCTGGAGTTGTCGTCCAATGATGTCCCATACGTGCTCGATTGGAGAAAGATTTGGTGATCTAGCAGGCCAAGGCAACATGTCGACACTCAGTAGAGCATGTTGGGTTACAACAGCGGTATGAGGGCGAGCGTTATCCTGTTGGAAAACACCCCCTTGAATGCTGTTCATGAATGGCAGCACAACTGGTTGTATCACTAGACTGGCGTACCAATTTGCAGTCAGGGTGCGTGGGATAACCACGAGAGTGCTCCTGCTGTCATACGAAATTGCTCCCCAAACCATAACTCCAGAAGTACGCCCTGTCTGTCTAGGCCGAAGACAGGTCACTAGCAGGCGTTCACCTGGCCTTTTTCTAACCAACAAACGGCTATCACTGCGACCAAGGCAAAACAGGCTTTCATCAGAAAACACAACAGATCTCCACTCTGTCCTCCAATGAGCTCTAGCTTGACACCACTCACGTCGCAAACGGCAGTGGTTTGGAGTCAGTGGAATGCACTGTACAGGGCGTCTGGTTCAGAGCTGCCCTTGAAGTAACCGATTTGTAACAGTTCGTTATGTCACTGTGGTGCCACCTGCAGCTCGAATTTCAGCTGCAGAAGCAGTACGATTAGCGACAGCCATACACCGAATACGACGGTGTTCCCTCTCAGTAATACCACGTGGCCTGGAGCCTGGTCTTCTTGAGGCTTCCCTTGACCACTGCCGCCAATACTCATGCACAGTGGATACATTCCTGTCAAGTCTTTCAGCAATATCGCGGAAAGAAAACCCCCCCTTCTCATAGCCCTACAACACGACCTCGTTCAAACTCAGTGAGCTGTTGATAATGGCTCCTTCGTCTTCTCATAGGCATTCTTGACTAACATTAACCCACTGCGTCAAATCTCAACTGTAAATAGCGATCACGAACCTTAAAGCGCTTATTTAAAGCAAACCTCATTTGCATGTTCAAAGTGTCGCTACTAGCGCCACACTTACGCGCGTAGCTCGAAATGTAAATCGACGTCATCTTTCAGATGTATAAACACGTCTACCAAATTTCGTTTATCTTGCACAGCTCCTTCCTAGTGTTGGGAATTTTTTTCCATCAGTGTATATCATGTTAACGATGGAGAATATTTGTAAAAATTTAAATTTTGAAAAAATTGAAGACAAGTTTTAGCTGAAAAATATGTGACCTTGGATGATAGGTGAGGCCTGCTTTTTCTTAAAAAATATAAACTATTTTGAGAATATAAAAGTCTGAACTAGAAAAAATAATAAGAATTTTTTTTTTTTTAATCGCCAACGTGGTCGATAACCAGTGTTTTAAACGTAGTCTGATACTTTAATTTAAATTCTCAACTTACTTCCCGCTTCGAAGAGATTTATTATTACGAACGAAGTAATCAGAGCTCCACTAGGATGTATGCAAATCATCAATTTGTGGAAAAGCGAAGATGCGAAGTATCCCTCGAAATTATAACTATAGATTTCAAACAACAGAAGTTGATGAGAAATTATGTACACAATCACTAACGCACAAACTGCATAGGCAACTAAAAAAAAAGGAAAATTATATTATATAAGAAATTAGCTGGAAAAATCGCTGAAAAAAATAATATTAAATGCAATCAATCAATAATTTGGAAAACGTTTTATCGAAATGGGATGAATGGTACGACAATATATAAAATACGAAAAAACAAATATTCATTTCTATGTATTAGAAGAAATAATATTGGAAATATCGTTTGGAATTTAAAATAGTTATATCGTTTAATAAAGAATGATATTTATTTTCTTGTTGACGATGAATGCATGCATTGGAAATGAAGGACATAAAAAGGAGAAGCATAAATAGTATTTATTCTATTTTTATTATTTTATTCTACAAACAAATATTCATTTTTACGAATTAGATTTGTGTATTCCTTTAGAATTGTAATACTTGATGCTCTTTCAGAAGGGTAATGAAAGAAACTATTTATCATGTCTCGTGATTCGTTTCATATTGGTTCTGTATTCTCAAGTATAAAGTTTAAAAAATTTGATTAAAATATTTTTAATGGAAAAGAGAAAATATATTTATGCCATAAAATCTTTAATATGGTTAAAAAATTCAACAAATAAATATTCATTTTTTAAGTATTGGATTTATGTATTCTTTTAGAATTATAAAACACGGTGTTCTTTCAGAATCGTAATGAAAGAAATTATTTATTGCATCTCGTGACTCTTAATATTCGTTCGGAATTACCAGATTTAATTTTAAAAAATATTATTAAAATATTTTTTTTCAAAATTAATTAAACATAGAAATCATATTTATACCATAAAATCGTTAATATAGCTGAAAAGATAATTTTTTGAAAACTAAGATGCTGCAAAAATATTTTTACTACAATATTTTTGGTGGTAACTGGGAAAAATGCTAAAATTTAATTAAAAAATAAAAACCACAGGGTTGGTCTCCCCGAAAACCTTCTTGCATAATCTTTAATAAAGTTGTTACCTCTGAGAAAGACGCATGAAATTTGTGTTCTATAGCTGTACAATACTAACCTATGACTTAGATTTAGCATTTGTACTGAATCTACTGTCTCCTTGGTGAGTTATTTGGAGATGAATCCTTGGTAAATAGATGCGATTGAGATTCAATTTTTAATTTTTTATTTTAGACAATCGTACTAACCCTATAACCCGGTGGTGTAAGCAATAATCTGACAATGCTTCATCTCAATCGGATGAAAGGTTTAGGTAGGCATAAGAGATATACAGACAAGCATTCATTTTTATTTATATAGATGACATATATTCTAACTATTTTAATAGAATTTCCGTGACATTTAGGACTATGCCGAGTTTCCTTTAGCCTTCGATACTGCAGGAATAATGAATATAATTGCTTCAAACAATATTGTTACGGAATTTTCTTCCTCCCTTAGTTTTCTTTTTGATTTTTTGGTAAATATACAGCCGAGATGAACGCAGAAAACACATTACAACAAACAACAATCCTCAAGTAGTAATCGGTGGCAATGGCTACCACTGCACACAATATTCAAACAATATTGTTACGGATTTATTCTTCCTCCGTCGGGCCTCTTTTTGATTTTTTTGTCAATGAAATAAAACACAATCCTTTAATAACGGACAGCGACTTTTATTAATGTGAAGACTACTAATATACAGCCGAGATGAACAGAGGAAACACTCGCCGGTAAACTGCAGCAAACAGCACTCCACAAGTTGTCCACATAGGACTCATTCACAAACAGCAGTCCGCACAGGACTCATTCATCGGATGAGTGATATCACTCTTCTGTTCACAGGACTCATTCATC
>JAPMOQ010031380.1:69824-82224 GCA_026543055.1 Argiope trifasciata
TCATCGGATGAGTGATATCACTCTTCTGTTCACAGGACTCA
This sequence comes from Argiope trifasciata, assembly GCA_026543055.1. Taxonomy (NCBI): domain Eukaryota; kingdom Metazoa; phylum Arthropoda; class Arachnida; order Araneae; family Araneidae; genus Argiope; species Argiope trifasciata. Next base: position 69,866 of record JAPMOQ010031380.1, read on the forward strand.
TTCATCTGGATGAGTGATATCACTCTTCTGTTCATCGGATGAGTGATATCACTCTTCTGTTCACAAGACTCATTCATCTGGATAAGTGATATCACTCTTCTGCTCACAGGACTCATTCATCTGGATGAGAGATATTACTCTTCTGTTCACAGGACTCATTTACCAGATGAGTGATGTCACTCTTCTGTACACAGGACTCATTCAAAGAATAAGTGATATTACTCTTCTGTTCACAGGACTCATTCACCAGATGAGTGGTATCACTTTTCAGTTCAGTGAGTAGATAAACAGCATGCTTGAAAACTAAGCGCTGGGGCTTTCAAATTAGACTGATCACCTAACAGAGAATCTGTCTTGCACACTAGGGCCCACGGTCAAGAAAGCAGATTTTGCTACTGTTGACCTTGACCCTCATAGGCTGTCTTGCCACTGAATTTAGGTTTATTTGCTTTTATGCATCAATTTATTAAACATATCTATTTGAAAATATGGGTTATTTCGAAGTGAAAAAAATTTATAGATACAACTTATGCAATAAAGATTTTCTTCCTATGGGTTTACATAAAAAACGATAAAAATTGAAGAGATTAATCCTTGTTATTTGTCCCTATTTCAAAACGTGGTTTCGACATATGCTGATAATATCCATCACCGGTAGAATTACACACACACACATTTACTATTATTGTTCTTAACGGAACACATTTACTATGCAGGAATGAAAACAATGCGTTTATGCTTCAAACTTTTTGAAATGAAAAAAATATAGTTAAAATTATGCCTTTTTAAAATTACCCTGAACAGTATAGAGGATAGCTTCAACAGTAAACTGAGGAGTCACATTCCTCTTTAGACTTTTATGCTGGGGAATGAAGCTAAATTCGATTGATCTTTAATGGTCTAAATTATAATAATATATAATTGCTCTCTGCTATGTTAAATTTGAAGTTGTCATGAGATAATATTATTATTTTTTAAGTTATTTGTTGTCTTAATTTACCTCCCACGCTATTCCGTGCTCATTCCTAATTTTTTCACTATTCTTCTTCAAGTGATAACTTTTTACGCTTCTGCCCTATATTGGCCAGACAGGAGAATTGGGATAGTAGACATTTACTACAAGTTTTAACTTTTTGTCGAGGGTATATCACCAAATGTGGTAACTTTCTTCATCGCTTTCTATTAACCCTAATCAACTCGGGTAGGTGGAGAAGCTGAGGATGGGTAATTTTAAACAACCTTAAAAGCTAAAAATTAATACCTTAAAAACAATAACTCCCGAATATTTTGTCCGTGTGTTTTGTGGCTTCAAAATCCACTAACCACCTCGTTCTCATGTAGTAATATTTTTAAACAAATTTATAATTTTGGAGGAGAAAAACTGGAAAATCAGAAACCAAAACTTCGGAGAAATAAGCAGACTAGTACAAAAACGTTTGTTCATCAGTTAATCAGAACTTTAAAAGTAAAGTGGTTATAACTTTTCAAGACCTATAAAATAAAATACTCACCACGATTGAAAAAAATGCTGAATGCCATGCAGAATAATATAAAATTAACCATGATTAATAGAATAATGATAAACAGAAGGAAAAAATCAGTCTGCAGATCGAATAATGTGCCTTTCGCAGTCGTTTTTAAAAGGATGGTTATAGTCATCGTGAGGATGAAACCCATGATGAAATTATTCACAAAAGTGCTCGTCCAAAATGCAGATTTCGTCATGCCCATGGTTTCCATCAATTCCTGAAAAAGAGATGAATATGATGTACAAGCAGTAAGTCTGGAGTAAGTGCCGTGTGATCAAGAAATAACAGATGTTCGGAGTCCTGTAGCGTATTGTGTACTTCTTGTTGAATACAGCCGACCAACCCGCCACCACTGAAAGTAGCAGTATCGACAGGATTTGTTGTGGTTGACTTATGAATAAGTATTGTCCAACCATACATTGACCGATTTTAACTAACACTCCTTTCGGGGTAGTAAATAGCTGTCTTTCTTCCCACCTGCACACTCTCAATCAGCTGGAATGAAACTATCAATCTTGAACATCATATCCCTCAGGGTTGTGAGACTACCTAGTACCATCAGTACTGTACTGTACTTATTTACAATCTTCAGGTTCTTCCTTGACTCTGAGACCTCTATGCATTCCATTAAGTAGTGGTAAACCGTACCAATTTCTCCACAAATACATTTATGTTCCTGCTTTCTTCCAAATGTTTGGAATGAAGGCAGGAAATCTCCCATTTCCAGAAAGCGTGTTGTGTACTGGATGAAATATAACAATATTTGACCCCCATACACATTAAATCAAGCACTTTTGGTTCATCAAGAGAATATAGCACCGAATAAGGATAGGGGAAATCCTGGCAATTCAAGCACATAATGTGCGAAAAAAGTATTCTTAATTAATAAAAGAGGACTCTTTTTTTAAAGCATGGGTTAATAATGTATAGTAAATTATAAGTTAACTAGCTGGTACCCGGCGCATTGCTGCAGTAGAAGAAATAATTTTGGAAATATCGTTTGAAATTTAAAATGCTTGCTTTTTATTAGGAATGATAGAATGAATAGTATTTATTTTTCATCGAAATGAATGCATTCATTCAATTTGAGTGATATTTAAGGGAGAAACGTAAATAATATTCTTTTTTTTTTTTCATTTTATTATTCCAGACTTTAGGGTTGGCAATTTTTTTTTGTTTGTTTTTCGATCTTTAACAGAAACAGATAAGCGCAAGAAATAAGTATTCGAAGTTTCATCGTAATCAGATGAGTGGTACGGCAGCGCAGAAGAGACATATAGACAAATATTCACTTTTATTCATATATATTACATAATTTTAATAGGCCTATAATCCTCCCATAATAGCAAGAAATAAGTATTCGAAGTTTCATCACAATCGGATGTGCGGTATGTCAGTGCATAAGAGACACACAGATAAACATTCATTTTTATTTATATAGATGACATATAACAAACAAAAATTTCGGCTCTCCTACTGTAATGCTCAGGAAAAAGAATATCCTAAATATAGAAAAGATATCGGGAAATAACAGGTTCGAAGCTCCGTGAAGTGTTATGTACTGTATGAAATATAACAAAATGTGGCCACCATACATATTAAAGTATACGGTTAGATTTATCAAGAAAATAATAGTGCCAAAAAAACTCCGATAGAGAAAGTCCTTGTGCTACAAGCATATAATATGTGGGAAAAGAATATTTACCTTGTAATGAAAACAGGAAAGGGCAACACGCTAAATACCAATGAAAAACGTTTATTATAGCAACTTACAAATTCGACTATAGGTGACTCCGTGTGATGTTACAATTATAATTGCATGCAGTAAACGAGGTTTCCGAAGGTGGATCACCGGATATCAGCATTTATTCATCTGACATATAAAGTTATTTGATTTTTTAAGGTAGGAATGTCAGGAAATGTCCTTGACGCACAACGCCTTTCAAAAAACCCTGCAAAAAGAAATCATTCTCAGTCTGTAGAAACCTTAACGTCCTCGGCCTGGTTGCACACCATGAACTAATGTTGTTTTAAATCTTTCACCAGTTCTTCTTTAATTATGGTCATTGGTCCTTAATGTAACTGTTTTAACCGCCGGTATTCACGAAGAACAGCACTGGCCTGTAGAAACTTTTACGTCCTCGACCTTTTCGCACACCCAGAATTCCTGCTTAACTGTTTTAACCACCAGTATTCACGAAGAGCAGCACTGGCTTGTAGAAACCTTTATGTCCTCAGCCTGGTCGCACATCCAGAATTCATTTTGTTTCAAATCTTTCAACCATTCTTCTTTAATTAAGGTCATCGGTCCTCAACGTAACTGTTTTAACCGCCAGTATTCACGAAGAGCAGCACTGACCTGTAGAAACCTTTACGTCCTCGACCTGGTCGCACACCCATAATTTTCACCCCGATGATAAAACAGATTAATAAGGCTTCAACATTGTAACAACGCCAATTAGGGGCGAGTTCTCGCATAAGGACTTGAATTCCAGCTACTCTTCCTTCTATCTCAGATATCGTGTAAAAAGTAGACATATATGCAAATGATATGACGAAGTTTATGATTGCAAAGCCCAAATGTTTTCTATCGGCGTTTTTTTTGGTATTAATTTTTTATCTTGATAGATTGAAACAGCATATTTTAATGTATGTGGTGGCTAAGTTTTGTAATATTTCATACAGTACATAACACTCTATAAAGCTCCGAACACCTTCTGTTATTTCTTGGTCCCCCTGTAGCTAATTTGCACTATGAAAGTATAAATTATGTACAATTCCCAGTACTGAGTTGATAATATATCGAGAGAACAACTTGTATATAAAACACTAACATGCGTGGCACGTAAATAGATCTCTTTACTTACTATTGAAGGGCAACTGTCGAATGTATAAAACCATCATGAACATCTCAGATTGAACATTTGAAGAATTGGATGGAATCAAAGGAGTGTATTAGCTAATTAATGGGAAGCAATTTACTATTAGAAATGTTCTAGAGAGTGCTCACCATACCACCAAAAGTCAATTCAGTCAGAAGGAAGGTGATTTAACAGAATTCAAGAATTAGCACTCAAACAGAAAATTTAATTGAGCTTGAACATAGGTTTTATCATTACTAGATGGGTAATTTCTAAAACATAACGGAAATTGCTGCTCACGGGTTTTTTTAAAGTTATCATGCAAAATTGGTTTTGGATTATCTTAGGATTTAAAAAAGAAACATTTTCTAATGATACCAAATACATCTTCATATACTTTTACAGTCGATAACAATGCTTTTAAATATTATTATGTAATTCAAATTCATTCATCAAATCATTCAGAGGTCTTCTATTAACTCTATAGTAAGATTTTTACTTTCTCTTTTATTTCGTAATATATGCACTCTTTAATTTATAGTATAAATTGATTTACCCCTTAAAAGAGAAGGTGAAATTTTAGGACTTAACTGAAGAGGTGCGTTCTACGAGACAGCTTATCATTTACACTCAAATTAAATTTTCTAATGAATGTATTAGTATGAAAATAGGTCAATATATTCTGCAGATATTTTTCTTGATATATAAACATGTTTTAGAAATTTTTCAAAATATATTATCATTGAAAAAAGTTTATGCGTTGGAGTGTATATTTTCTTCTCAAATTGTACGTTGCAAAAAATAATTTTTTTGAAATACCATATTAATTTTTACTTTTTAAATCATATTTATTTTTCCAGTATATAATGGTATTGTAATGTCCCCCGTCCCCCTTTAGGGATAAAATATTTCCTCCAGCTGTGTTGCCTTTGTGTTTGCTAGACACCTTGAGATAACCAGATATTGCAGATGGTCTCCTTTCTGGATCTGAGGCATCTGTAGCTGAAAGATCACACGTGAAAATTCCTCGTCCAGAAGACAGTGATAGTGTTTTCAGAGACAATGGAGCATCCAAACATCTGGATGCCGAAATTCCCTATAGTAAGCGGACCCCATGTTCCAGATTTTTCGGAGTGCCTTAATTACCCTCCGACAACAGACTGGTGCCCTTGAAAAGGGCCCTTTTTCTGGACATGATTGGCCGGAAAAGAGGACCGGTAGCCACTGAGGAATAGGAGGAGGAGACGATCGCTGAGATGAAATAAACAGAGTGTTTTGGAAAGAGAAGAGAAGAGTTTCTAGAAGACAGCTGGAGTACTCCCACGAGCCAGGGAGATTTGGAACGCCGCCTGAAATGATCACTGACTGACCAACCCTTGAATTCCCAGTGGTGTTGTGTTTACTATTTAATGGAGAACTGATTTTCAAGGAAAACCTTTCAACTTGGATTGTTGTGGTGTAAATAGCAACTATTTAATCTAGATAAGAACGAGTTGTTCTTTGTATATATATATATAGGGCTGTAAAATAAAGAAGTGTCTAAAAATTCTGAGTACTCTTTGATCTATCGAGATCAAAACATTGCAGTATAAGGAAAAAATATATAATGTAAAATTAAACAATTATTACAAGGAAAAATATTGACACTGGAAAAAATTGGGCCTTTTTTATTAGCTTGTGTGACTTTCATAGCACGGTTTTTAGGGCATTTTAAATATGCAGGTCAAGAACTAATATAAAAGTCAACCTATAAATTCTGCATATATATATCTCTTGGTATCTTAATATATTTTATAAATTTTTCAAAATACATTATCACTAGAAAAATGAATTATGTTTGAACATGCATATCAGAATCGGTTGAATGCGAATTTTCATCGAAAACCTGTTTCTGTATAGTTATCCTTATGACTAAAATACTTTTCTGCTTCATTTAAAAGTGTCTGGAGCACTGCTTCATAATAGAATTAGTAAATTGGAAGATATTTCGGGGCCCAAATTTTAGCACCATCTTCTAAGCCTTGTTTAGCACTGAGGCACTAATGGGGAGGTGCGATCTTAGAGACGTTGCTTGAAGAAATAATTGAAATGTTTCCTAAACATCCATTGAAACCGTCTGAAAAAGTGCATGTGTAATGAAGGTCACAAAACAGGAAGATACCGGTAAAATCCATTCAAATGAACTAAAAAAAATTTAAAAAATTGAGGTGACAGAAAGTCCATCACTAGAGGTCTCACAGACCACAAATTCCCAATTAAGGGTTAATTAAATTCTTGTTTTTTCAGTCAGGTCATATAAAAAATGTTTTTAATGTTTTAAATTTTTCTATTAATCTTTTAACAACCAAAAAAATCAGTTGAACGACCAAACTGATCGCCAAATGCGGCTGGTCTAGTAAAAAATAAACTGTTCCAAATTGCAGCTTATCTGTTTCGGATCTATTCATTCTCTCACGTTTTCTACCCTAGTATACCTTATGAGCTAAGTTTCATTTCTCTTCAAATTTATTCAACCTTCAGCTGTATCTCAGACATCCGAAATGGTGGATGATTCTCGCTGCTGTGGTAATAAAAGAAATGGTTTAGGGTGTCTATTCCCTACCAATGACAGAACGTACCTCCAATAGCCGGCTATTGTGCTTTAATATTTGAACGAAGGGAAATCCTATAAGCATACTACCTTTATACTAAATCTCATACCAAAGTCGATTTTCTAATCCATGGCTTGTGCTTGTGAACATAATTCCTATTATTTTTGCTCATAATTTAAAACCGATGTATTATAGTTCTTCATACAAATATGCTGTTAAAATAGTGTAAATCAAACAGGTTGAATAAAATACCATGCGTTTTTTTAAAAAATTGAAACATGTGTTGTATATTTTTTTGTGAATTGATTGAATTTAATTCATCTTTTCCACTTAAGATTCCATTGTAATATATTTTTTAATAATCTACTGTAAATACATTTTTTCATATATGAATTTTTAAAATTATCCGTATTTTCAATTTCTACTATTAGTTCATACCTCCATATATATATTTATTTACATATCTAGTTCAAATTTTCCATCATTATGAAAAAGCTTGTTACTCATCCACTCAAGTTTACATATTTTTTTTAACTTGTAGTGGATGACACTTCAGGTTAATACAGATAAAAAATATTAATTCTTTAATTCAATTTAAATATTTTTAAAAAGTTTTAGAACTTTACAATGGTAGTTGAAATTAACAGGAAGTTAGTTCCACAATCAGTAAAAATGCAAGGATTTCTGTCTTTTTCACGAGTAGGGGAAGAATGTGAGCTCAGTTCTTGCAAAAAAGAGTAATTTTTTTGCTGCTCAGTAATTTTCTTGACAATTATTTAACAAAAAGTGACTAAAATAAAAAAGTTCGTAGTTGACCTAAATGAAGTTTTTTTTTTTTACATATTACTTGTTCTTATTCTAATCCACAGTCTCTGACGTCATATGAATTTAATATAATTTTAATAAAATATTACGAATATGAACTCACCTTTGAGCCATCATTTTTTCCATCAATTATTCTTTTCACGATTGTAACAACGAAAAAAATCAATCCTGCGTAAAGGAAAAGTTCATGGTGGTTTAGAAAAGCCAGACCAAAAGACACTTCTTTGTGTTCTGGATATGGAAACATTTGTAGAAACAGCTGCAATTAAAAGCATGACATTGAACTAACACTATCAGAAATGATTCCAAATAAATGAGATTTCCTTCTATTATTATCATGTGAGAACATAATAATATTATGGTTTTTTTTGTTTCAAATTTTTTTGAAGCCTTGAAAGGCATAGGCAACAAATTGGTGATTTATCGCTTTTGTGGCATCAATTTTTCGCTTTTAGGGTTTTTAGAAAATAATGTTGAAGGCTGTCTAATTTGGTGATTTATCTATCGCCAACTAAAGTTACAAATTAATTTCCAAATCATTCATTCTCTGAGTTCTTACGAATTGACTTAATTAATTTAAGTCATAAACCATTTTAAACCGGCTTCAAGCAATCATAAAACCATCAGATTTGGCATACATCCATATTTAGCAAAATGATGGTTTTTTTTTTTTAAAAAAAACTACCTCTAACGATGTTTAGAAAAACAATGTTGTTTTTTAAAACTTTCTTTGCCAGCTAGAAATATTGAAAATGAAAGTTAAAAAGAGTTGAGGAAGTTGAAAGAGTCCCAGGAAATCAAATTCTCTTCTTCATTTTCAAACAATTGTTTCACTGTGCCGTCCAGGAACAAGCATTTGCAAGACAAGTTATGTCGTCCCATTTGTTGAATTTTGATACTCTATCGCATTCATTACGCCATTTGTTTGGGTCTTGTCCGTCTCCCTTAAATAAAAACGGATTCATGTATTGTGGCTGGGCTGTTGTCAGGATGACAGGTTTAATTTCCTGTTTCTCAGGCATTCTTCTTGTCTTTCTGGGTGGTGGTTTAAAAAGTAAAAATTCTGGTTCAACACCTTTAAGGCGATTGCTTCTTCGTTTCCACGCTGACAAAAATCGTACCCAGTGCCTCCACCAAAGAATGTCACGTAGATAGAACTCAAGAAGGCATAGAAAGTAGAGTGAAATCAATTTATTAGCTAAACTCTGAACACTGTGACTGAGAGATCTTCATCTCTTATACAGGTAATTAAAATAGATTAAGATATTATTATATGCATGTGCATTATGCCGCCTTCTGAAGCCTCGTTCCTACGACTTATTCCCTTTTACAGACGAGGTATGCGCTCCCCTTCGACCACACGGGGTTTTCTGGGCTCCTTTGATGCCTCTCGATTCTACCGAAAATTTGTCGGTAAAAAAGGCAGGCATCAAAGGAGCCCAGAAAATCGCTTGACGTGTTGAAGGGGGAACGCGTGGTCAGTCTGATGATTCTCCGGTCGTTAGAACTCGACTTAAAGCGGCGTTCCAACGACATGCCCCGCTTGCAGACTAGGTACGCTTTCCCTCCTCGACCCTTCTTGTGGTTTTCTTGGGATTTTTTGATGCCCTCCAATTTACAGACAATATGTCGGTAAACAGGAAAAACTTCAAAGCACCCCTGAAAATCTCAAGAAGAGTGGAAAAGGGAATGCGTAGTACATCTGAAGTTTCTTCGATGGTTGGACCACCGCTTGAAGCCGAATTCCAACTACCTGTCTATTCGGCAGATGGGCCACGCCTTTCCCCTTCGACCCCTCTAGTGGTTTTCTGGGCAAATTTGATGTCTATCCATTCTACCAAAAATTTGTCCGTAAAAAAGATAGGCTTCAAAACCGCTAGTCCAGAATATCACTAGAGGGGTCGAACGCGCAACGTGTGTCAAGTCAGAAGTTTCTTCGATGGTGGGACCACCGCCTAAAGCCGAATACCTAAAATTTGTCGGTAAAAAGAGCAGGAATCAGAGGAGTCCAGAAAACCGAAAGAGAAGTCAATGGGGAAACAAGTGGCCCTAGTAAAGATTCTCCGGTCGTTAAAACTTGGCTGAAGACTGATTACCAGACATCGATATAGTTATGGATTCATACATTTTACAGCCATAAGTAGTGCATGATGTGATACTCTTCTATTAATAAATTTATAAGTTTTTATATTCAGTTTTACCATCTTAAGGTTTACCAACAAATGTTTACCTTAATACCACCTTAAGGTTCCATTTTAAGCTGATGATTTTTAAATTAATTGTTTAATTGCGTTGTTAATTCCTAAAGCATAAACTTGTATTAACAGTTCACTCACTTGTGTTACACTATTATTCAAGCTGGAAGTCAATGCTTCTACCATAATCATTATGTGTAAAAAATAAAAGAGGTTTACATTACAAAAGTAAGCCCTACATTCAGTCAGCTACAATTCCATCCAGTGAGATTACGCATGCGCAAAACCAGCAGGAAGTACTTGTCCCGTCGAAACAAGAACTTGATATTGTCCGTTCTCTCAAAGCACTCGAAATCTTCCTTTTGCGCATGCGTGACTTAATGGAATCTTAAAACTGACAAAGCACCTTAAGCAATTGTGTTAACATAGTGCTAATATTTAATAATTTACTGTAATTGCCTTTTTTTACAAATACGTTTACTTGGAAATAACATTAAAAACATCTTTTTAATCGTTCGAATATGTGCCCATTTGCCCCAGCAGTATAAGAGAAATCTGTCACATCCATATTTTTTAGATTTTCTTAAATTTCCAATTGTAAAAAAATCTAGTAGAAAGTATTTGATTTCTTATTCAAAAGACTTATTTGATCCTTTTTGCATACTCTTTTTAAGGGGCTTAAAGTTATCTGACAAAAATTATTCATATTTGGGAGGTTAATTGGCCTTGTGCATCCAACCCTAACATTAGCTTTCGAAAAAATTAGAATTCACTCTGGATTCGTTTAATTTTAATTAATACACGTGAAAGAACTATGAAGGAAAAAAAAATTTAACGTACGTTTTTTGGGAAAATTTAAAAATTTGTATAATGTGAGACCATGATTTGGTTTTCATTTTGGTTTTTTGAAGCTTGAAAATGCACCGATAGAAAAGTGGCTATTTCTTATTTTTGTGGCATCAGTTTTTCACTTTTAGGGGTATTAGAAAATAAAAAAGAAAGTTGTCACATTTGGCGACTTATCGCGAACAAAACAATAGCTTGGGGAGAATATCTCACATATACGCAATTCTGCAATATCACCAATAAAGGACAATGCCGTAAGAAGTTATTGTCAGCAGACGTACCAAGAAGAAAATGAGAATTTTCGGAGCTTAAACGATTTTGAAATATATTTTTTTCAACGTTTTTCTAAAGCTGGCGATATGGACATGAGATCATTCCAAAACAATTTAAACTGGATTTTCGCAAAAAGAAATGAATGAAATAAAATAAAAATATATGGCTTCGAGATATAATTGTGAAACTCGAACGATTTGGAGATGAAAAAATAAACCATCGTTTTCCAAATATCAACGCATGCGTAATCTCATAGTCACGTGATTATTTTAAAATGGTTTTAACTGGGTTTTTTATGAAAAAAAAAGTTTAGAACTCGATTGATTTTGAGATGGTCAAAAACTATCGCTTTTCTAAATGTTGCTGAAAATCATGTCAGCACATGATACTTTTCTGTCAGATTGATACCAGGTCGTGGCTTTAAAAAATTATGTTCTCACGTGATAATTTGAAATTTACTATAGATTATTTGAGTTTTTGAAATTTTTTATTAAATCTCAGAAAAAAGGATAAAATTTCAAACGTATATATATATATATATACGTAATAAAGAAAATTATTTACTCTATAATCCGCCACTCGTCTGTTTTCATTCGCTTTCCTCTGAATAAATGTATGGCCGACAGCTGTTTGCCACCGAGTGAAAAAAGTGAATCTGTAATCTGACAAAACAAACAAAAAAATATTCATTGATTGTAAAATAACGGAATCAGAAGTAAATAAACAGACTATAATTTCCAGAAACGAATTGTGATTTAAGGATATCAGATTTAATAAATAAAATAAAAATACACTATTTAATTGAACCTAAAATTCGAATGTTAGATTAGCGATCTGTTCCAGTGCCACAAAATCATACCAAAACAACAATAAAAAAACCCCACTCAGGAAGTCACTATCTTGGATGGCTACAAGAAATATTAAATACGTGCTTGTATTTAATCTGTTGCATTTATTGACAAACATGAGATGTATTTATATAAACGACAATGGTTTTGGATTTCAATAATTTACAATTACTTTATTGTTATCATTTTGAAATTTTCCATTTAGTTATTATTCAGTTATTCAGTGCATAAAAACTCCAATCGAGAAACCCTAAATTATCAACTGTCAAGTGGCTTTTTTCATATGATTTCAAACAATTTACAGCATGAATGGTAGCACATTCAAATCTTGTATGTATACAGGTATATATAAATTAATTAACAAAATAGGCCAAGCAAAAAGGAACACAAC
>JAPMOQ010031380.1:87224-101202 GCA_026543055.1 Argiope trifasciata
TTTTTTCCCTAATGAAGAAATTTTTCTAAAAGGAAATCGGAAGATACTAGAAGAAACTTACCAGTATAAGTAACAGGACCATCTATTACATATTTCTGATGAGTTTTAAAATTTCCTCTGTAAAAGACCTTGTAATCTAAATCTTTCGGAATCACATTGTCAAAGTTTTTGAAAACTGTGCCTATTATTTGTTTCTTATCGTCTTTCTTCTGTTCCTGAAGAATATACTTTTTCACTTCCTCTTCGGAATTCAAATTTTTCGGAACTGAAATGAAAAAGAAAAATTTTAAATTATTACATGTACAAATAATATAGTATTTAATAGAGAAATGAAACAGAGAATGCAGTATTATGTTTACTTGCTTTTCTTCCTACCCTAGAAATAAAATAAGAAAATACCATCCACTGATAATCCAAATTATATCAGAACATGGGATATTTACCGGATATTTTCAAAAATTTGGGAGAATACAGGAAAATAAATGCAACTGTGGCTTCGATTGTTTGGTTCTGTTTGTCATTATTTAAGGGAATTATTTAAAAAAGGGCCTAGAAGTTAAAATAGTGACCTAAGCTCAGTACTTAAGATGTCAGAAATCTTAAAATACTGATGATGGTTATATCGTGTCCGTGTTTCCACAGAAATGGGTGCAGTAGTTTCTGAGGGTAAATACACCTGATCACCCGAAGGCAGAAGGGTGACTTCTAGCTCAAATGAAGATGAAACAAATACACATTTGCTTGCACAAACCCTTTTTACAGGTGGGGAGGGCACATTCATGTATCTCACAGAAAAAAAACCATGCCTGAAAAGGGACGCCCAAATCACGACGCCAAGAAGCCGTCACTGAAAAGCATGATATTTAAAATTAAATTTTTGACAAAAAATTTAAAGTTTAGAAATGCTTTCCTTTTTCTGGAGGAATACAAAGAATTTTGAGAAGGTTTTCTCAAAGTGTTGACCTGTTGTTCGTATAATAGAAACTGAAATGTACAGGAAGATTAGAAGAAAGGTCAGAAATTGACTACTCTCGCCTTGGGGTAAACCGTCTGTAAGAAAATGTCAGTCAGTGATAGGGAGGGATGATGTAAAAGACAGCATTCGGCAACAACAAATCCGGTGTCTACTGCCTAGTTCTAAGGCTGCTGAGTGGTCAGCTGTACACAAGAAGTTAACTACGTGTTCTTCTTGGGCGGAGCCAGCTGTCAATCAAGTAAATACCACGTGGTCCCACTATTAATGCTAGAATTTTTTTTTTCCCCTTTTTTTCCAGAACCACACATGAATACCATGGATTGTGTTTGGGTGTGATCTCGGTTCTCTAACGAATATTATTGTAGATCTTTAGGCCCACTATACTTTGTAATATTTTCATGCGTACAATATACGTACTAATATTGAAGGCATAATCAAGTACCTATTGTTAATAGAGAAATTTCAAGTCTAAATTTTTTGAAACTACGTTTCTGTTATCAATAAAACTCCAAAAAAATAAACCTGCGTCTTCAAAATATTTGAAGATCTTCTTCCAATCCAATCTTCTCTATTAAACCAATTATTGCGAATCAAGAAAGTAATAATTTCCATAAGTTTCTCTTCTATGCTGAAAAATTGTGTCACATAATATCAGTCACTTAGTATGCATTCAGTCATATTTATCTCCCAAAAACATCTCTGATATAAAATTCGTTTCTTGAGACAAAAAGTTATCCTTTGTTTCTCTGAGCTCCAAAAAAATTCAGATTATTATTTTCAGATTTTTGGACGAATTGATGCGTTGTGGTAGTACAAGAGTGAAGGTCATCCCTAGTCAGACAACGAGGGCGTCACTTAAGCTGGTACCCCTCTCCAAACTTCCACACCAGTTGGAGGACGTTTGATCCCTGCAGTTTTAATGTACACCAGACCCTCTTACATGATGGTTTTTCGGTTGAATCGGGTCTCGAACCTGAAACCCTCAGGTTTCGAAGCCGAAACCTTACCGCCAGGCCACTGAGGTCATGAACTCCTTAAGGGAGTAATTATTTTACATTTTCTTTTAATTTTTATGTGAATTACTTATTGTACGAAGTAACACGTTAAGTGAGTTTTTAAGTTGAGTTTTTTTTTCATTGCATTTAAATGCATGCGAAAACCTAAACCAGTAAATAGTCAGTTATTAAACATGTTAAGTTCAAAACTTGATATTCGAATTTTAGATGCTAAAACTTTACACCAATTTTTATCCTTAAGTTCTTTATATTTTGTAGTAGCATTTAAGCCTCCGTCCTGGCTTAAGGGTTGCGTGTCTTCCTTATATCCAAGGCATCCGGGTTCGAGCCCCGGTTTGGGCATGGTTGTTCCTCCTCTATTCTATCTGTGAGTAGTAGAATGTGCTCCCTATAAAAAGGGGTTGTGGAAGCGAATGTGAAGCATGAAGTAGCTAAGGCGCACTCCTAACCTAGTTGGCTCTACTGAAAACAAGAGACGCTAACTTAGGCTTAAAATCGTTGGCAGCGATCAGAGGGCTTGTCAATAACAGGTGCTAGTGGAGACAACAACAGCAGCAGTAACGTTTACTCGTAGTAAGACAGACTTACAGAAAAACTGCTTCGGTATGTATTTCGTTCAATATTGAAAGATGTACCTTTGAATATTATGTACAGAGTTCGTACCAGATTTCCTTCGCACTAATTGAAGTGCTTTTGATAGAAATCTACAGACAAACTTCCAAAGAACGTCTTTTTTGGATTTAGGTAGATCTAGATTCTGAAGACTCACCTAAATCTGGATTACTTTTAACAGTGAGAAATTCTTTTCTTAATTATATTTCGTTTACGAAATGTGAAATGTCAGCAAAAGTACTATCATCTCTACATCTCTTTACGACACATTTTCTGCTTCGTAGAACTGTAAAGAAGACTGGAGACCTGATTTACATGTTTTTTTTATTCAATGGCCTCAAAATTTAAGCATATATATAAAAATTATTAAACAAGACAATTCATTTTATTTGCTTAAATAATGGCATTTTCAAGTTATCCTTTTCGTAATAGCAGATGTACAAATTAAGGGATCAATAATCCACTGAAAAATGTTGACTTTTCCCCACTAGTTAAGGCCTTATCACATGGCAAAATACCATCCATACTTTCGTCAGCAAATGACAACGAAAGTGACATCATACAAGTGACGTCACTTCAAATTTTCACATGATTGGATGAATTTTGTTTGCAGACAATATGTCTGTCACTGTCGTTGGCATTTTCAAGCTGGTTAAAAAAAGTTGACGATGACGAAAAATTTATTTGACCGGTTCTTGAGGGTAGAGACAGAAAATCGCTGAACGAAAAGTGCAGACAATATCACACCTTGTGATAAGGCCTTTAGGGAAATATGTAATTCTAATCTTTTAGAGGTTAATACAGTCCAAGTCTTCACGATTCTAAACGAACCAATTGATCGCTAAAGACAACTAGTTAAATATAAATAAATGGGAAACACTTACTTTTGTCGTAATATCGATACTCTGATCCAAAAAATGAAGCGAGTGAATCTACCATAAATTTGTCTGTTACGTCATTTGTGGGAGCGTACACAAATTCTAAGTTGTCTGTGGTGACTCCGCTATACATGTACTTGGCCTCGACTGGCTCATACGTTATGAACTTGATCCATTTAAACTGACTTCGCTCATCCGAACCTTGGTACATGAAGGAAGGTATGGAAATAATAAGGATTGGAAACAGGAATTCAAACAAAGTTCCAATGTAATGGCACTTTCTGAGAAGCAGTTCTTTGTACAGTAGAGCCAAAAATTGCTGAAATGCGTTAGTGGCTAGCCCTTTCCCAGGTGCCTAAAAAAGAATAAAAGATTATTTGTTAAATCAAAAAATTGGGAACCAAATATATGTATATATTAAAAATAATACTGTATTTTTTTAATGGAATGAAAAATCATAAGAGAATCTTTAAAGGATATTAAAGTATTATGCTTCAAATAATTGTAGAATTAGAATATAGAACAAAAATATACGCAAGCAAATATTCTACTGAAGCACCAAGTAAAGGTATAGATATGGAAATCTGCCTATGTAAGTAATAAAAAGAATCACGCGCGCTGTGTGTGTGTGTGTGTGTGTGTGTGTGTGTGTGTGTGTGTGTGTGTACAATGTCAGGCAATGTTTTAAAATAATTAGCAAAATATTATATTAGTCATTTTATTGTTATCTTTGATTGTGGCAGTCACAATTGTATACTATACATATACAGTGAAACCTCGTTACAACAATATTTTAGGGACCAAATAAATATATTGTTGCAGAGAGGCATATTGTTATATCGAGGGCCCACATATTTTGAGCATTTAATAAGAGTTTTTATTATTATTATTATTAGTTTAAGGTGCATAACATACTACTTTTAAGTCTATATTTAGAAGAAATTAATTTGTAAAATACTAATAATAGTGGTTTAAATACTAAAAAAAATAAGTTAAATTCAGAAAATAAGCACATCAATATTCACATACCTGAAAACACTTTTTATTCAAAATAATCCAATATTTTTGTTTGTTTATTCATTTTTTTAACTGTTAAGTTCACCAATACTGTATGCATTGAGTCTAGTGCACGAAAATGTTCTTCATTTGTCGACGGAAGGCTTGAAAAAAATGTCCGTAGAGAATTCAAGGATTGAAGAGCTTCCTGGGATGACAATAAGGACTGCGATGGACCTGTATTATCATCTTCATCTTCATCATTGTTTCCTATCTCATCAGTAATTTCAGAGAGAATATCTTCATCAGTAACTGCTGCGAAAACCATAAGATCATCATCTGCTGTTAAATAGTCTTCTATACTAATTCCAAACTTTTTACCGCTTGTTTCCTCAAGTTGGGATACGGATTTTTTGATGTGCAAAACACATTCTTGATCATCTGAGAGATCATTGTCTATGGAATTTTCATCATTATCAGATTTCTTATCTTCCATAACACAAAGACCGGCCTTTTTCCAGCAATTCCGAATGGTTTTTTCTGTTACTTCCCACCAACTTCCAGCAATATTGTGACACGCTTCCTTGACATTTACAGCTTTGAAAGGGTCTTCTACTTTATTTTCAAAGTTTACAAGTATGAAGTCCCCCAACCGTTTTCTGTAATATCCTTTGAAGCACTTAATTATGCCCATATCAAGTGGCTGTAAAATTGAAGTGCAATTGGCAGGGAAAAAAGCTATTTCGATATTTTGTAGCTTTGGAAAGGACGTGTGAGCACCGCAGTTATCTATCAACAAAACGATTTTTTTCTTTCTCTTCTTCATTTCATTGTCTAACTTCTGTAACCATTCGGAAAAAAGTTTAGACATCATCCAAACCTTCTTATTTGCTTTATACTCCACGGGAAGACTTTTCACGTTCTTAAAGCACCTTGGCTTCAATGATTTACCAATGACGAGAGGTTGTATTCTATGCGTTCCTGTGCTATTTGTACACAGAAGAACAGTCTGTCTCTGCTTTGATTTCTTCCCTCCATTACACTTTTCACCCTTGAATGCCAATGTTCGATCGGGTAGGAGTTGGAAAAGCAGCCCAGCTTCATCTGCATTATAAATGTCTTCTGGAGCATACTTTTCTAAGATTTCTTTGATCTTGTTTTGCCGCCATTCATTTGCATCGTTTATCGGGGCTGACTTTTTCTCTCCGTGAACTTCTTGGAAAGTTATTCCATGACGATCTCGAAAACGCATTAACCAACCATTGCTAGCTTTGAAAGTTTCGTTCCCTAGCATTGCTGCAAATTTCCGTGCTTTTGCACATAATAAAGGTCCATTTATTGGGACATTTGTAGCTCTCATCTCTTGAAACCATTTTAAAACAGCAGCATCAATGTTTTCATTTGTCGCAACCTTCAGTCGTTTTCGCTCTGGGTTAATTTCATTTGAAGTTACAGCATCTTCGATTTGCTTTCTCTTCTTTAGGAAGGTTGCAACTGTAGATTGCGATAATCCATGTTTCTTAGCCGCATCAATCTGCTTCATTCCCTCATCAATATCATTGATAACTTTCAGTTTATCTCGAAAAGATAGTTGCTTTCGCCCAGCCATCTAAAGGCCTTATCACACGGCAAAATATTTTCGGCGCTTTCCCTCAGCAAACGACAAGGAAAGTGACGTCACTTGTGTGACATCACTTAAAAGTTTCACATGATTTGTTGAATTTCGGTCGCGGACAATATTTTCGATAACATTTTCGAACTTGTTCGAATAAGTTGTCGATTATGAAACTTGCTTGACCGGTTTTTGAGGGTACAAACGGAAAAGGGCTGGCGACATTTCACCGTGTGATAAGGCCTTTAGGGAACAATATCGCTTGAAAGAAAGAAAAGTTTAAACCAAATATTTCGCCTAGAGCTCAAAATCGTTAAAGACTATAAAACAACCTTTGAACTCACTTTTCAGTACGTCACTTAACAACACCCCGCCTCCATCTCTCTCTGTTCCTCTAACAAAGGGCACTTGTTCTGTGACAAGGTGAAAAGACAGGTCCAGATGTCCTTAAACCTTATCAGAATTCCAAAGCTTACTGGGAAATGAGACTAGGCATACATTTACACTTCACCACCCCTCATCCACTCCAATTCCCAAAAGGGTGGTCTCCATCTGTTTTGAAATCTGAACAATAGCTATTTATTCAGGGATAAGTTGAATATCCACAATGAGTCTTAATAGACGGAAAAAATAACAAAAGAAAACGAAAAAAAAGCGTTTGAAAATCAATATATTACTATAAAGGGAGAAAATAATACTGAAATTTAGATTGAAAAAATCGTTTTACAGAGGTTTCTTGTTCTAGAGAATATCGCAATATTGAGGGGAGATTAACATTAGTTTATATGCAAAATCGCCGGGACCACAAAACATTATTGTAGTAGAGGGAGTTATTGTTGTATCGGGTATCGTTGTAGCGAGAGTTTACTGTATAAGGGTTTCATATACTAAAAAAAGTAATATTTTTTTTCTACTATTTTTTCGTCTACATGCTCTAGCCTTACGATTTTATTGTAGTTCATCGCGTTATTTCCTGTTTGCATTTTTTAAACATTTTCTCTTTTTTTATTATTGTTATTTCATTAATTTTAGCTGCTCATCGGAGAAGAAAGCTATCGATTAATTTGTAAAGCATTCATAACTGCTTAATTTCAGCATATATAGTGTGGTTATAATTAAACTTTCCCTTTAAACTGCATCATACAGCGCAAACGGTTGAACGGATTGCAATGAAATTTTATATAAAAACACGAGATGCTCTACCGAATACACGAGATGCTCTACCGAAATTTCGAAAAAAAAAATTAATTTCAAAACGTTTGACTGAGGGCTCTTTTTCCAGAAAACAATTTACATTTAACACATTAAATGTTCAATACGGAATGCAAAAATAATATTCACAATGCAGATACAAAAATTATGAGTAATAAAATGTAAAAAGATGTCAGTTCTAGGAAAAAAAGTCAAGATTTGCATGTTTGCGAAGAAGAGGAAGCTTTACGCAAAACAGATAAGGGTAAAGGTGGGTTCAGACGAGGCTTATTACTGTCAGCAATATAAGATCACGCCTACATCCTGAAAATCACGTGACCACAACGGGACAATGGCAAATGATTGTCCAGTCGCGACAAACGTTGCCCACGTTGTCTCAAGTGTTCACACGAGGACAATGCCGGGACAACAGCAGAGAGGACAATAATAAGCCACATCTGAACCCACCTTAAGAAACGTTTGCAGTCTTGTTCATATTTTATGCCGTCGTTTTCATCTGTAATGATGGCGGTAAGTTATTGCAACGTTGAATGTTTTGAAAAACTGTATAACACTTGAAGCATCCCAACTGATCAGTTACGATCTGATGCTGATCACACTGTCCATCCACTTGACATTTTACAGGTGAATGAGAGTGACCACATGGAGCACCTTTCCCTACATCGTCCCGGACATGATAAACAACTGCTGTTCTTGTGCAATTTCGTCCTAATCTGCTCTTGTTTCTGAAAACTGAACTGCCCTCCCCCCTCAAACAGTGTACTATTATTTTTTCTTTACCTTTATTTAATGTGGTTTGATGACAGGATGATAAAAAAAAGTCAATAAATGTTATATATTCTGTTTTGGTCGTTTATTGAGTTAAAAGTAATGCTTTTTTTGAAAAAGTGCCCTCTAGCAGACATTTTAGAGCTTTTTTATTAATCCATGTACAGTCTATACACCAAATTTCCTTGCAATCAGTTCACCCTTTTGCGTTGTATGATGCCATGTGCAAAGCATCAGTTTAATTATAAACAACATGTTTAATGGGGGAGTTTAATTTTAAACAACATGTAGCTTATGAAATAGCCTATTTCATTTTAAATTGTATTGTCGCAACTATAGGTTAAATTAGCAATTATTTAATTTTGAATTAATTTTCTCTATTTTGAAGAACAGTATAAATGAAATAAATAGAGTTTAAGAAAATATTCCTTTCAGATTGAGTTTCGAAAATCTTAAAAGAAAGAAAGATCCTAAAATCTATATTTGCTTCCATTGTGTACCTGAAATAAACTTTTTAGAAGTTTGTTAAAAACTTATAATAACTTAAACTTATTATAAGTTTATTTTAAGTACCTGAAATAAACTTTTTATAAGTTTATTTCAGACACACAAAGCAAGAACAAAGCAAAATAAAATTTAACAAAATCTTTCTTTAAGATTGATTTTTTTAAAATACGGAAAGAAAAAAAGATACGATTCTACTGTCGATAAAATGATTGAAATATTCGCCCTTAGCAATTGCAATTTTATTGATAAATATTTCTTATTTCGTTTTTGAATGCAAAAAAAAAAAAAAAATTATTATATTTTGTATATCCTAAAATCCTAATGTATATCCAAAAATCGATGTTTCCTTCCTCTGTGTACTTGAAATAAACTTTGGATTATGGAATTATCAATTTAGAATCTGAATCTATGACGATCAATAAAATAACTTGAATCAATTGATAAGACTTACAAAAAAAGTAATTCTAAACATTGAGTACTTTAAGATAAAGGAGGGAGTTAACCTTTTTCTTTTGATAAGTTGACTTTTCAAAAAGGAAGCTTTGTATTTATTTTTGTTAAAAGAAATATATTGTGTCATATCATACTGATTAAACAAAATCTTCATTATTTTGTTATAAAAAGGGATAAAATAAAAAGTGCTTTTTAAAAACATGCAATTATGAATGCACTTAAACATAATTTTTTTACCTTCTACTTTTTTCTTTTTCGCATATAATTCGATTTGTAAAATATTAGTTAATTCTGAACTCTATTTGGTCGATAATTTACTACAAAATGAAACAACTCTAACGGATTTCAGTTTGAAATAAAGCAATCGATAATCAAATAATTGCATTTTGAAAATATTAAATTAAATCCATTAAAAATGAAAAACTGAGAAATGTTTTATGATTTTAGAATAGTAATAATTGATGATTGATAATTTGTGATAAAATTCCACATTTACAAACTTGAAATAAATTAAATTAAATTAAACTGTAGGAAAATGTTAAATTTACTTTGATTGGCATATTTTCAATTTAAGTAAACCTAATAGAAAAGCTATAAAAATACATCATACATAAAATTATAAATTAATAAAATAGGCATTTCCACAAACGCTAACTAATTTTTTATCATAGATTTCTCAAAACAAATTGAAATTATGAAGTAATCAAAGTCTGGCAACTGAGGTAAGTCTTCAGTTGAAACAACTTTGCCTTAGGTTTATCAAATTTTCATTAAAATTGTTTTCTAAAATCCTTTTAATAAAAAAAATTCTTACCATTTTTATAAGAGATTCAAAAACTTAGTTACATTATACACTGATGGAAAAAAAAATCCCAACACCAAGAAAAAATTATTGTACAGTAATGAAATTTTAAGAATACATTTGTCTAGGTAACATATTTAATTGATTAAAGTTTCAAGATCACAGGTAGAGCCATTGGCGAGAAGAGCCATTTCAAATGTGAAATGTTGGTACATTAGTAACCGGTGTAACCGCCAGAATTTTGAATGCAAACATGCAAACGTGCATGCATTGTGTCGTACAGGTGTCGGATATCTGTTTGTGGGATGGAGTTCCATGTCTATTGCACTTGGACGGTCAATGCAGGGACGGTTAATGCTGGTTGTGGATGAAGCTGGAATTGTCGTCCAATGATGTCCCATACGTGCTCGATTGGAGACAGATCTGGTGATCTAGCAGGCCAAGGCAACATGTCGACACTATGTAGAGCATGTTGGGTTACAACAGCGGTATAAGGGTGAGCGGTAACCTATTGGAAAACACCCCCTTGAATGCTGTTCATGAATGTTGGCACAACAGGGTGTATCACTAGACTGACGTACAAATTTGCAGTCAGGGTGCATGGGATAACCACGAGAGTGCTCCTGCTGTCATACGAAATTGCTCCCGATACCATAACTCCAGGAGTAGGCCCTGTGTGTCTAGGCCGCAGACAGGTCACTAGCAGGCGTTCACCTGGCCTCCTTCTAACCAACAAACGGCTATCACTGCGACCAAGACAGAACCGGCTTTCATCAGAAAAGACAACAGATCTCCACTCCGTCCTCCAACAAGCTCTAGCTTGACACCATTCACTTCGCAAACGGCAGTGGTTTGGAGTCAGTGGAATGCACTGTATAGGGCGTCTGGTTCGGAGCTGCCCTTGATGTAACCGATTTGTAACAGTTCGTTATGTCACTGTGGTGCCACCTGCAGCTCGAATTTCAGCTGCAGAAGCAGTACGATTAGCGACAGCCATACGCCGAATACGACGTGTTCCCTCTCAGTAATACCATGTGGCCTGGAACCTGGTCTTCTTGAGGCTTCCCTTGACCACTGCCACCAATACTCATGCACAGTGGATACATTCCTGTCAAGTCTTTCAGCAATATCGCGGAAAGAAAACCCACCTTCTCGTTGCCCTACAACACGACCTCGTTCAAACTCAGTGAGCTGTTGATAATGGCTTCTTCGTCTTCTCAGAATCATCCTTGACTAACATTAACCCACTACGTCAAATCTCAACTGTAAATAACGATCACGAACCTTACAGCGCTTATTTAAAGCAAACCTCATTTGCATGTTCATAGTGTCGACTAGCGCCACACTTAGACGCGTTGCTCGAAATTTGAATCGACGTCATCTTTTAGATGTATAAACAGGCCTACCAAATTTCGTTTATCTAGCACAGCCCCTTCCTAGTGTTGGGATTTTTTTCCATCAATGTAGTTAGAAAAGTCTATATAAAATCATTATTAATTTAGATTGGAATAATCGTGCTATTTAATACCACAAATTTGCAAGAGTAGTACAAAATTGAAAATAAATATACTTAAGTAAGTAAAAATATTTTTTATTTAATATAAAATATACTAAATGCCATTATAAATAATATAGAACCTCTTTTTACTCGTGCTGTAATTTCATTTGATAGAAGAATATATTTTTAATAAATAAATGTATTTAATATAAGAATTTAATACATTTTCATGGTATTTAACTTATTTTTTTTCGAACTCTTGCATATAATGAAAATAAAAGCAAAGTTTATAAAAGTATTTCTTTTAATTATTGTTGGTATAGTAAAGAAGATTAAAAAGCATATTATAGTATATATAATATATAAATATAAATCAATATTTGTTTTACATACCATTTTGCTTGTTTTCTTTTAGTCGTCCAACTCTTTAATAATGAAATTAAATATGCATCAAGTAGTATTCTGAAAAGGAAATGTCTTATACTTAGGATAATGTTAATTTTTGTCTTTTATAAAAATTGTGAAGTAAAAAGCAAAGCAAACAGAAAAATTTCAAACTTATGAAGTAATTATGAAGTGAAGTATTGTTTTAAATATAAGACTCAAAAGCAAATACTTGGAGCAATACAATGGAATTGGTGTAGTAATTTATATAAATCCAAATGCATGAGTTAAAATAAGAAATCCTAATTAACCAGACATTCCTTTAGTATAAAAATTACTGATTTAACAATCCGACAGCTTAAATAAAATGTAATTAATCCTTGTAACAAATTATTTAAAAAATAATTAATTTTTCTAATTGATTCTTTCTTTCAATAAGGTCTTTCTTAACGTTGGTTTAATGGTGATAATAATAAATATATTGAGAGTTCTATTAGCAGAAAATATTTCCACAAACTTATTTAATGTTTCGAATACTAGACAAAATCGTGAAAATATCATAACATCGTTGTAGGATATTTTGTGCAAATAGGGAGGGTTGAAATATTATTTCTTATAATAATATGAGGCAAAAAGTTATAGGTACTATAGAGGGTAAATCGTAAGCTAAAGCAAGCAAATCAGCAATGCAATATCTGAGGAATAATGTCTAGAATGAATTTCCACCTGTGCTAAATAGAGAAAGGAAAAATATTATAATCATTACAGAATTTTATTTTCAGATTTTAAAAAATATATGTGAGTTAAAATTCCTTGTCTCTTAAACAGTCCAGAAAAGCAATTGTGCTATATAGTCTTTACATCAAAACTATAAATTTCAATAACATTTCAGAAGGAATCTGTTCATCGGAATTCCGTCAGTCTGTCAGTACATATACATATGAAAACTATTACTTATAAATTTAACAAGCTACATAAATGAAAATCAGCACATGAATTTTATAATCATTGCCGAAAAAACGGATTCAGTGATTTCTGAATCCGTTCATGAGTTCATTCTATGCCGATCTATCTATTTCAGAAACCGCAAATGTAGTAAGCCTAAAACGTGACAAACAACATTAAAAAGTTGGTTTGGGGAAGTTTAAAAAATTGCAATTTAGTAAGTAATGAGAATATAGTAAGCCTAAAACCTAACAAACAACATAAAAACAGTTGATGCATGGTCTTGATACCCAAATTCTGTGTACACATCTGATTTTGGACTCAAAATATAAATCAGCCAGAGTTAGCTCGTCGAAACTTTCTAACATTATCCGTAATAAAGAAGTTATCCATAGCCCAACGTAAAAATTGTGGGTTTGGATCAAGACTCTGAATCGATTTTTTCAAATGAAATAAATTAAAGCTAGCAAATTTCAAAATGAAGTATTCTGTACTTCTTGAAGAAAACTGGTTATAAATTTTGGGTATATTTTTATGAACTGAAATTTGGCTCAAAACTACAATTTTAGTTATGCGACCACATATCAAATATATTTTATCTACATGTCTGCAGTTTTCAATTTTGGATGCATGCAATACATAAACCAAGTTAATAACAATATTTGATGTAGTTCTTTATTTTTAATGATTAAAATATTAATTTTTTTATTAATCTAGCTCTTTGCATTTTGTATTATTGTTTTTATTTCTATATGGACAAATAAAAGTACCTAAGTGCTATGAATTGATGTTGTTCAATTCATAGCACTACTTAAATTCTACAAATTCTCAAACAGCAATAGAAATAAAATTACATGAACGTATTTTTCGGGTCTAAATGATATGAGAAACACGGAGTGTCGTCAAAATCTTGATTTCAATCTTTTTTTTATGATAACAATACTTCTGTAAGCGAAAAAGTAAAAAAAGGGAGATGTAGAATGCATATTGGATTTTTCAGAAGAACACATATTATATTCTAATCTGAGAAATTTAAGGCAGAAAAGCCCCGCTTGTTATTCTCGCATCTCTGACCACTTTTATTAAAGACTTTAGAACAAGATAAAATAAAATGAAATTTAAAGAAGAAAAAAAAAAGAAAATAATCTATGATTTTAAATTTCAAGCTATCATGTGAGAACATAATTATTTTAAGTCTTTATTTTTCGTAATTAGTTTAAGTCATTAACCATTTAAATCGGTTTTTACCAATGATGAGACTTTCCTATCGGTCTCTATCTTTCTCTCTCTCTGTCTCTCTCTGTATATATCTATATATA
>JAPMOQ010031380.1:101602-112022 GCA_026543055.1 Argiope trifasciata
GATAAACTATTTACTAATTAATTCTTAAAAAAATAAATTTTTATATAATTTTTATGAAAATATTTTTGTAAACACAACAGTTTTTTCTAATTTCTGTATCATAAAACAGTTTCCTAACGGATTAATATTGGAACATGAGTCAAATCCTTCAATGTTTCCCACTTAAGAATGAATCAAGTGATATTTCCCCACTGCAGTAAAAAGAAAATACTTTTATCAAAATTGATATTAAATGTGTGAAGTTTTCTTGAACATATTATAAAAATTAAATTATTCCGCTTCACCCAAAGAAAATTACATTCCATGAAAATAACAGATATGATGTTATAGCTCTACATCAACCTTTAAAAAACGCATCTGCTGTCAAAGTAGCGTTTATAATAATAATGCAATATGATAAACTCAGATAAAAAATATCTGTGATTAAAACATGTTGAGGAATATTGCCATTTATGTTTTATTCCTTGCCTACTCAATTACGAGCTTCAATTATTTATTGCCAACGTGGTTTCGAGATTCAATTCTTTCTTGCCTTCAGTTATTCCAAACCTCCTAACGAAAACAGGATCATGTTCTCACAGGATAATAACACATTCTATTTGAGAAAAAAGAAATACCAAATTGTACAAAGCCAGAAAAAATTAAGCATTTTTTTTATTGGCAAAATAAATAAATTTTGACACTAACCTGCATTTTGATAGAAACCAGTTCAAAGCCCCCAAACACGTAAAATATTCTGAAAAAATGTACCGTATAATCTCACCTCATATAAATGTCATTGAATAAATTGAGCCCTTGATAAAAGAAACGCTAACCGCAACTCACATACTAAACATTGCGGTTTGATTAGTGATTTTTCCTACACAATAGAAAGATGATAGTGTTAATGTCATTGGCGAAAAAGAATGGAGTTGAGTACTTTCTTTTGGAATAATCAGATATATGAAATGATATCTTATCTCTGTTTCGAATCCAAGATCCAAGGGGAAAAACTTAACCACGCTGTGTAATAATATTTTGTGGCATGTGTGCTTTAGTTATTCAATAGATAAATTACTTAATTCTGCAAAATATGTGTGGTATTTTGTCACCTAATCCGTTATATGCAATTTAGAGGGCGCTCACTACATCTGTAAATCTAACTCATATAGAACAATTTATCGTAAAAAGCTGAAATTCCTACTTCCGCTGGTGTTTCAGTCAGCCATTTCTCACCCTTCACAGTCAGGCATTTTTCCGCTGTGGTATCAGTCAGGCATTTCTCACCCTTCTCAGTCAGCCATTTCTCAGCTGGTGTATAAGTCAGGTATTTCTCACCCTTCTCAGTCAGGTATTTCTCACCTTCCTCGGTCAGGCATTTCTCACTCTTTTCAGTCAGGCATTTCTCCGCTGTTGTATCAGTCAGAACTAAATGAGTGTCGGCATTTCTCACCCTTGTAACACTTTAACCATTTTTTAATTTCTTTATAAAAAGTATAAAGAAAATATAATAATCAGACTCGATATTTTGACTCTACGTTTCAAACTTTCCTGATTTTGAAAGACATATTTTTAGAAAATTTATATCTTTCTGTAACAAAGGTAACTCAAAAATCGATTTGAACTAGATTTAAATTTGGTATACTGTCTTTATACCAAATTTTTAAATTTTTATCAAGCTAGAACGAGATCCACTTACACGAAATCGGTCTCATCAGCTGTTCGAATATAAAATAATTCGATAACTGCAAAATTAATAATGCTAGACAAATAATATTCTGCACACAGATTTAAAATCCACCGTCTAGAAGACTATAAATTTAAATGCCAAATCAAAACAATGATTAAATATTTATCTATTTGTACTTTTAGAAAAACGATTATTCAAAAAATAAATATATCCTAATTTACTTAAATATATCGAATTTGGTGTATGATTTTGTAACTGCATTTGAATTTTTTTTTCCACCTTTTAGTCGGTTTTGAAAAATTACTCTAAAACACAAATTTGACAATCGAATACTAATATCTGCATGCCAGGGTTTAATCGTTTAAAACCTCGTCAAGAATGATGCAATAGATTCAGTAAGAATGCTAAATTTTAAAATAAAATGCCAAATTTAATAAATAAAATTTAAATAAAATGCCAAAAATTACTATTACGTGCCTATTTAAAGAGTTCTCTGGCTTAATTTTCTCCTTAACCCAATTTCTAGAGAATGGGGGTTAGTGCCTTTTTTAGTGGGTATATGAGAAAATTTCGGAAAAACCACTCCATTTGTAAAGTTTTTTTATTAACTTGATAGGGTCTCGTGTCCGTTAGGTTGCGAGTTCTAACCCGCCAGCCAAAGATTACACACGAATGGGAGTGATTGACGCCAGTATAAATATGTCGTGGTCCCAAAGTCTTCCATGTCTGGAGTGATACCACAGGGGGCACTGGTTCTGAGGTGATCGTTCTCTGATTCAAGTCTAAATTACGATCTGCCGATGAATGAATGAAAAATGCATGTATGATGTCCACCCTGTAAAAAGGGTTGTGATGCGTGAGTGTCAAAGTCGTATTCTTGGCCCTAGATAGCGCTACTGAAAAAATCAAGATACGCACCCCATCGGCTTAAACCGCTGTATTCGTAACAGTTAGCTTGTCCAATGTCAAGTGCCATAAGAAACAACATGAATTTCATTAATTTTTATTAGATCTTTATTATTCTTAAAGTTCCCTGCTGCAATTTCTCTATTCCTAACTTGCATATATATATATATATATATATATATATATCATCATAGTTTTCTGTTTTTCGTTTTTCATTTTTATTTATTTATTTATAATATTATTATTACATATTCTATTAATGAAAGTATTATCATTCTTCTCTCACCTATAAAAAATTGCTTAGACTTTGAGTAAAGTCATGAACTGTATGAGGTACATTTTTTTTGTTGTTATTTACTAATCTCTATATGAGCATTATGTGCTTCATAATATAGTGAAGAAAGTCAAGAATGTATTTTTGAAACATTTTTTTATGAGTGTATTGGAAAAATTTGGAATTAGATTGCAATATTAATAACAAGAACACATACGCTATTTCATTTATGTGAGTCTTGTGTTTTATCCCATTTACATGCATAAATACAAATAATACTTTAAATAATATGATAAATGTAATATAATAATATTTATAAATATAAAATAGTATTAAATATAAATGTAATAATCAATAATACAAATATATATTAATTAAAATATATAAAATAAGATATACGTTAGGTTATATAGTTAGCAATTATTAATTAGTTTTAGCAATTTTATTTTTATTTAGAAAGGGTTTAGTATTACATTTGGCATATGTTGATTCATTTAGGTTTGTTTTGCAAGAATAGTTTTATATTTTCTTAATAGAATTTGGCAAACATTTTAAATGTATACATATAAAGCAAACAATCATACATATAATGATTGAAATGTAAATATTTTCATCAACATTTTCTTTCAATCAAAACTCTCACTCGATAGCTGCCCCCTATTTTACAATGCAGATATTTGGGTGTATTTTAACTTCACCAATCAAATTAAATCAAACACAACTTTCAAGGTAGCTAAAGCTGTTTATAAAGCATTTCCAATATGCCTTGCTTTCGAATGTTGTTTTACATCACAAATTAAAACGAGTTATTTTTAAACTGATATGATGAATTCTTAAATGTATACTCTCTTGTATACTCATAATAAAATAATGCCTCACAATTATGAAGATAAATTTAGATAACCTAATATCTGAAGTAATCAATCAATGAAAAAAATACGCCCTTGTTTTCATATTTTTAAAATTAATAGTAAATATTTGTTTTCCGTTACATTATTTATTTTTATTGCATGCCTTGAGACTTGTTTGCGTGGGTTGAATCAAACAATCATCTACTTTCGAAATTGCTGGGACTTAATTCGTTCGTAATGACTTCGTGAACCAGATTTGTCCTTTGAAGTAAACAAAAAGGAATTAGATCTGAAAAAAATCCCTGAAAATGATATTTTAATGTGAATTCGCTTAATTTCCTGAATATTTTTCAATATGTATAAAAATATTCGTACCTGTTTCTTTACTGATCGCTTGGTTAGAAAAATTCTTCTTTCGCAAAAATGACTTAAAAATTGTATCACGAAATTATAAATCACAGTATAACACTTCTATGTCCTAATTTCATACTTTTTACTTCAGTAACTAAGATATTAAGTGTTTTTAATAATGCCATTTGTTCATATAACTGAAACGATCTAAAATTAACTGAACCAAATAAGCATTAGTATTTCATTTGAATTCTTGATGAGATAATTTCTCAATCAGAGCAGAATCAGAAGCATTGTAGACTGGAGGAAGAACAGTATTTATGATTCTTGAAATACAAAACGATTTGCTAAAATAAATAAAGAGGAAAAACAGAGATATAACGAAGTACTAACGTGTGATAAAATCAGTTAGTCCATCTACGAAGTCATATCATGTAAGCCAATTATACATTGATTAATGAAAAGCCTCATGAATAAAACCAACCGTTACTTAAAATGGACTGAATAGGCTGCAAATATTTAAGAAAGAACTAATTTGTGATAAAATCCATCCATCTATCTACGAAGGAATATCATGTAAAGCAATTATACATTGATTAATGACTCAGTTGATGAGTAAAATCAACTGTTACTGGAAATGATATGAAAAGATATTTAAGATAGAAATAAAGTGTGATAAAATCGGTTAGTCCATCTACGAAGGAATATTATGTAAAGCAAGTATACATTCATTATGGAGAAATTGATGAATAAAATAAGCCATTCATTTGAATGAACTGAAAAGGCAACATATATTTGAGAATGAATAAATGCATGATAAAAGAGATACATTTAAATGTATGTAACGTTGTTTGATTTACCTAAAGTCATTATACTTTACCTATTAAAGAGGTAGATGAATAATATAATCTACTACATTAAATGAAATGATAAATTCGTGGAAGATTTAATATCTATAATGATTTCTAATTAACGTCAATGATAGCGTTATTTATCGATAAAGAAGTTTCTCTGACTAAAACCTTTATATATTGACTATTGAAGAACCCTTATTTTATGATCTAGAAAGACATCAGAAATTTAAAAAAGAACTAACATGTGATTAAATATCGATAAATTTAAATTAACAGCCAATCTATGACGGAATTCGACATATGTAAAAACCTTGCACAATTTTTATTCATGAATTTAACGAATAAAATGAATCACATATGAAAGAGTCTTCTAATATAAGAAATGAGCAATTTGATTTAAAATCAATTTATTTAAATGCAACTTGATTTATGCTAAATCGTTATGCATAGGTTTTTGAAGAACTTCATTGTGCTTGATATTCCCTTTCGGGTAATAATAAAACTAAATAACACTCAAAACACAATTGTGAAAAATGGTTTGAAATACTTTTCCTATTACTTAGTTCCCGCGTTTAGTCTATTCGCCATTTATTTTCTGTCTATTGGAATCGATGTGACGATTGCATTTACCGATTCGAAGGTTGGCTTGGCTTACATATTAGTCGATGTTTTATCATTCCTCCTCCGTTGTTCTTTGTGGAATCAGAAGAAAAACATTAGTCGCCTGATGAAGACTTTTAATCAAAAGAAAATCAAAGTCAAGCATCTCACCAAATATGAGTTCTTCAACTTTCCGTACCTAATTTTATTGTTTATTATCATTTTACCAGTACTTGTTGCTGCATTGTTCACATACTTGTCATTTGGTGAAGAAGAAATAGCTGAATTCTACTCTTACGGATATAAAATCACAACAGACTCTAAAAGAATTTCTGTTTGCTTCTTCGGTGATTACATGTATTATGTGGTATATATACAATACCCATGTATTATTGGGTTGTCCATGTATCTTATCATAAATCGTTGTGTTATTTTTCTTCAGCAATTTAACGTACGCTTAAAGAGTATGCATCTTTACGACATTCCATCAAAAAGCACTGATTTACTGAAGGATTATGAACTCATATTTGATACTGTGCGTCTGATGAAGATTACATTATCTACCCCATTGTTTTTAATTTTTCTAATTAGCTTTTTACAGATGTACATAACTCTGTACAACATTTTGAAAGAATCAATTCCGCATTACTACATGATGGAATTAATGATAAATACTAGTACAGGTTTGTCAATCCTGATTTCTCTAACCCTTGCGAGCTCTCGTGTATCAGACACGCTTCAGGAAATACGAGTGACGTCTCAGAAATTATCGAATAACATCAAAAACCAGCAATACTCGGGGACTTTTTGTGGCAAGAGAAGCATCTTTCTTCTAGGGAAAATAGAGAGTAGAGAGGTCATTTATTTGTCTGCTTGTGGGATGGTCGATCTCAAAAGGAGCTTACTTTTGTCCACGTTCGGCTCCCTCCTCACTTATGGATTACTGATTGTCAATCTGTATTGAACTGTAATTGAATCTACATCCCCACTCCATGAATTCATTGGTTTAGAAGACTTTCATGATATACGAGTGTCATCTAAGAAACTATCTATCACCATAAACCAGCAGCCCTTGAGCACTTTTTATGGGTTGACACTGGGCAGGTTGTGAAAAAAAAGAGCAATATTATTTGAAATGATTTTCTCTCTATCATTCTTTTATTAATTAAAAAATATATGGCATTATGTAATTAGTGATAATAAATTATGTCAAATGATTTGTAATAAAATAAATATATTATTATTTAATCAGTCAGCATAAAGTTCTTGATGCACTTAGTATAAGCAAACCAGGGCCCTACTTAACTTAATTGGAACCGAGGGCAGAAACTACTTTAGAGCCCTTCCCCCACTGTTTCACTACTTTAATAATGAAAAACTGTGCCTAGAACCTTTCTATTTTATTTTTCTTTACTGAATTCGAAATGATATTTAAGGTATCCAACGACACTCAAATGAAACTTTTTGAAAAAAAATGGGTTTTATAAAAACTATTTAGAGTTTTTAGATGTATTATCAATTATAAACACTATAAATACAAAAAAAATCCGTTAGAGATATCCATCAATACTGATATTTCCCACGTCTAATTTTGGCGCTGAATTGAATTCTTTACACTTCTCCAGCATCTGAATTGTTGAAGGTATGCGGACTTTATCCTTTTACTTTTGTTATCAATCGATGTCTTCCGATGCCACAGCATATAATTTAACAGCATCGAATTGAGAAAGTTGGCGTTTATGCCGAAAACAAGATATGGCTTCAGATCGAAATTCCAGCACGCATGTTGATGTCCGAGGTAGCTTTTCATGAAACTTCAACTCATACTACAATGAAAGTTCGTCTACCACGAACTCTTCTATTTTGTCAACAGTTGGCTCTTGAAAATCATGATTCCATCTGTAAAAAAATGTATATTTATAATTATATATAGCATAAAAAAACTGGAGAATACCATGCATTTTTTCTCCCTTTTTTAAAGTATATTATCTGCAGAAATGACTATCTACAAATAAAAATATGATCTTCTTCTTTTCTCTTACAAGCAAACACGTTTGAAAAGTAGAATACTTGCTTTTATTTTTTTTAATTGTGATCTAATCTTTTTTGGCATCCAGTCGTTTCACCTTGTTTGTTGGTATTGGTTTTCTTTAAATTTAAGATAAATTGCTTATCTATAGCTTCATGTTCATAATTCCTTCAAATTGGCTATATTAAACCATTGTTATTTTAATCCTCTCCCATATGTTTTGTTTTTTATATAAACGAGCTCATAACGTCATTGTACTCTTAAATGAATGTGAATGCCAAATTCACCTATTTTCGATTTCACAACTTTGTAACTTCAATTTTTTTTATTTGTCATGTAAACGACTGAGACATTAAATATAATCCCTCTTTTTCAATTTTCACCAATGGAAGGAAATCATATGACAAAATATTTAATGAAATAATGAAAACAGTTTTAAATCCTTTACAACAACAAAATCTTGGTTTGAAATTTAAAATAAAAATGTTGTCGTATATACTGAGCAAATAAAAACACAAAATTAGAGAAAAAAGTATTATCCGTAGTTCTTGATTCATGAACGATATTTATAAGAACTAACGTGATTATAATGTCATCAATCAGTTTTGTATTTTTTTGTAATGGGTCATTAAAATGATTAAATGGTTGTATAAAATATGATAGCCAGTTTTATAGTTAAATAAGTAGCTCACAAAACCTATGTAGTTGCAAAATGAGCTCGAAGTTGTATATTTGAATTTAAAATTTTAAATTATTGTATAACACTTGAATCATGAAGTACTTTTTTTTCTTCTTTAGGTTGTTAGTTATTTGATTTAAAATCCCATTTTGGACAACGTTAATTAATTTGCATTTTATTATAGTTTCTCCAGTTTTAAATTACCCAATTTCTACTGTATATTTAGATAAATAACATTTTAAAACTAAAATATTGCTGAAAGTGATGAAAAGGAACACTAAGTGGTTGGCTACAATGGTCTTCGAATCGAAATAGGGTCACTATTGGTCAGACTTTTACAAAAGGTCCATATACTGTCAAATACCCGCTCTAGGGAAGGAGGAGTCAAAAACAAGTATTTCAACGAAATTGTGTGAGGTAGCTTATCACTTGGTTAAATACTCGCTTTGGTCAATCCACCATCCAACCCACCCAATGTGGTGATGTTAATGACCACCTTGGGAGGTTGGATGGGCGGTGATCTGTGAATGGGCTTTTGATGGAGAATCTTTTCTTCGAGGATCAATATCTCCAACACAATAGCTTAATTGCTCAATGGAGTAAGGTTACGGTTAGACTTAAGTTTCTGCTCCATAAAGCTCTCAAGTCTAGGGAGGGGGGGGGGCATTTCTGCCTAAAATATTGAGCAGTTGGAAGTATTCCAAAATAAGCATTTGAGGAAGATTGGTGGTGCCTCTGGTACAATAGAAGAAAATACTTTATGATGACTTACAAGTTGAACATATATCGGAATTTATCAGAAGTACGCCAATTCAATTCTTTGAGAAAATACCCTAGATTCCTAAAGGATTTCTTCAAACGTCAGCGTAAGACCCCGCTATTCTCAGCTCTAGAATCAGGTTCAGGGCAACTGACAATACTAAAACCTTTTCAGTCTTTGAAAACACTGAGAATCAGTCAGACAATTGCCAATCTGGCGAATTATAAATTTATTCAAAATCATTCCTGTTTCGATCCTAGATAGCTACGATAAAAGATATAATTGAAGTTCTTTCCAAATAAATAAGTAAAATAATTGAATAAACTAGTCCTCAACCGTAAAGCGGGAGACACGTAAATCTATTAAACTATTCCCCCCAAAAAATTAAAATATTATATCACTAAGAATTTAAAGAAACAAAAATAACAAGCTCAATACGTTAGTCATCATTAGTTCAAATAATTTTAATCTTTCCCTTTAATTTACAAATAATAATTATTATTTCAAATTCTCAAATAGAGGTGCTCATGATTACGTTGGGACACTGTGGAAGTCCGAATCGTCATGATGTTGCCTTAGCCTTATCGTTAATTATTTAACAAATGCAGCTATTTATTTAACCTTATGGTTGGGGATATTAGCAATTATTTACTTTGATCGTGAAC
This sequence comes from Argiope trifasciata, assembly GCA_026543055.1. Lineage (NCBI taxonomy): Eukaryota > Metazoa > Arthropoda > Arachnida > Araneae > Araneidae > Argiope > Argiope trifasciata. The sequence continues at coordinate 111,241 of JAPMOQ010031380.1, forward strand.
GTGTTGAAAGGAAATCAGTCGTCAGGAATTAGTTATAACATAATTCAAATACATAATCATGTATTTCTCATCTTTCATGCACCTACATTCATACATGGTTTTGTATAAAAAGAAACCAGGCATGTGGTCTTTCCAACACTTTCCCGCATACTCTCTAATAAAAATGCAATACCATGTTTGACATTGGTATACAATAGAAATGAAATATTATCTTTTTGCATAAATGCAGTATTTCTGCTGATTCTAGAGCATAATCCTTGGCGAGTTATTTGGCAATTAATCTCTTTCATGTGGTTAATATTATTCGAAAATCTAATTTGTATAATAGGCATTTTGTTCCCAGTCCATTGAAACAAAAATCTGACACAAAACTGCACGTGTAGTTACAAAATCATATCCAAAAATTGATCTATTTAAGTTATCACGTTTATCTGTCTCTGGAAGTACTGATCGACAGACAGTCAGTCCCTTGCTGGATTTGGCTCAAAATTTGGAAATTGTCTATACAATAGATGCAAATTCTGTGTCTAATTTTATCTAGCTAGCTCACACCGCGTTTTGTAGATATCATGTTAACTTATAATAAAACAGACGGACAGACATACTTCCTCTAAGCGGATTTTGCATATAAATCGATAGAAATCTTCAAATTTGGTGTAAACACTATTTATTTTCATCCGTTTAGATCAAAGAGTTTTTGAGTTATATTTGTCAAAGTCAGACGGACATATATATATACAGTCGAATCCGGTTAATTGGACCACCGGATAATCGGACCAGCC